>VZUA01024633.1:0-18066 GCA_013401035.1 Horornis vulcanius | reverse complement strand
TGAAGTCCTTTTTGTCACACTTGAATGGAATTGTTCCAGATTCCTTCTACATTTGCAATAGTGATGATCCCAGAAATCAGTGCAATACTTTGAGGCATGGTCTCTCTCTCTCTCTTTCTGTGCAGTTTCTCTACATGGGGCCCAGCTGGAGAATCCATACTGTGTGCTATTTAAGGCACTGTGTAGACATGGACCTTATGTCTGCAGAGGAGCTTTAGCTTAAATTAGTTCACTGACTTCTGGGCACTTCATTTGTGATGTGGCTGTAAAGCTGTTTCTGTAGCTCCCTGGCTAATTGCAACTCAATGCCCACTCTCTCATTTCCCCATGTAGAGAAACCCTGCAGAGGATTTAGGCAGCTTGGCCATGTCAGGTAACAGGGTTACTCCAGTTTTTCATTGTCTGATTATGCCAGATTGTTCTGAAAAGTGTGGCTCTCCTTTAGCACTGATGTCCTGGTCAGTGAGGAATCCGACTTTGTCATTGCTCTCTGGGGTTTCTGGGCTGCTCCTTCCCATTCTGATTTCTCTTGCTTCCCTCCTTTGAAATCCAGGAGTTTACACAGATGTAATTAAGGAGCTCTTATCACCTCCAAGCTGTTGGTGCTCTCTGATACAATTCCATTATTATTTCAAGCGTAATTTTTGGAGCACTTTGAAGTGCTGTGCTGAGCATTGGCTACACTGCATCTCCTGCATCCTTATGCCCATTCATTTTGTTCTTCTGTCAGAATGCACAATCCAACATGGATTTTATGGTTTCAGGGTTGTTTTTTTTTTCCTCTAAAGCAAAACAACGCTTCAAGAACCACTGCAACATCTCAGAGGTGTTTTCTCCTGTGGTCCTGCTGGCTTCAAAGGGAGCTGCACAGTGTGACCAAAGGCAGTTAGAGCCTCACAGTTTGCAGGCTGCCTTTGATTTTTTGTCTTCCATTAAGAATGTAGAGGCAGGATTTCCCCAGCTTGCTTCTTTCATATTTGGAAGGGCTGGCATTGCACTTGGTGCTCCTGGGACTCAGAACTCTTGACCTTTTACATGGTCTCTCTGTGATGCTTCTGAAATAATGCTCGAGGTGTCTGACAGCTCCGTGGGCATTCTGTGAAGCAGGCAGGCCTGAAATAGAATCACAAATTTGTGTCCGTGTGAGACAGCCAAATGGTGCTGGCTAACTTTTGGGACCCTGGAAACCCCAGAAAAGAGTGATCCCCTGTAAATATCCTCCTCTGGAGTGCCTGACTGAAAACATTGCACTTGAATGCTATTTCATAAAATCACATGGCTGCACAATCACAAGCCCGTGAAATTCCCACCCCTGAAAATGTCCTGGTAATGCTAAACTTGGAACTAAATTAGGTCATATTTAACAGGAGCTTTACAGCTGTATGTCCTATATAAACCTTTGAAAATGTAAGGGCAAGGCAGCATGTGTTAGTGTGGGAGTTCAGTGGATAAGGCTGGGAGTTATCTGAAAGGGGAAAGACATTAAATTGGAGAGAAATCCCTGTGTGAGGTCTCCAGTGAGATTACTGAGGTTCAGAATGAGAAAAAAAAAATAAAAGTCACCATGTGGGTAGTTTAGCAGTGGAATGAGTCATCTAGAGAGCTGTTGGGCAACTCCAGCCCTTGAAACGTCCAGGATTTGGCTGGATGAAGCTGCAGGTGACCTGGTCTAGCATTGATGGTGGTGCTGCTCTGAGCAGGAGGTTGGTCTAGAGGAACTTTTGTCATGGTTTAGCCCCAGCTGGCAGCTGAGCCCCACACAGCCACTCACTGCCCTGCAGTGTGATGGGGGAGAGAATTGGAAGGTGAAAGTGAGAAAACTCATGGGTTGCAAGGGAAACAAAAGATGGAATTCATTCACCTGCCCGTGGCTCAGCTCCCTGCAGGAAAGCAGGGCTCCATCACTTGTAACGCTGACTTGGGAAAATAAACACTGCCAATATCCCCATTTCCTCCTCCTCATGTGTGCGCTGGTATGAGAAGTCCCTTTGGTCAGTGGGGATCAGCTGTCCCAGCTGTGTCCCCTCCCAAATCCTGGTGCACTTCCCAGCCCCCTGACTGGTGAGAAGCAGAGAAGACCTTTGCTCTGTGCAAGCCCTGCTCAGCAAGAACCAAACCATTCCAGTGTTATCCACACTGTTTCCAGGGAGACATAGCCCCATACCATCTCCTGTGAAGAAAATGATCCCAGCCCAACCTCCCTCAACTCCAGCCACCCCTCCCGTGTTGAGAGTAGGTGTTACATGAGTAAAAGGGGACAGGGGAGAGAGAAAGACATCACAAATTGTTCTGAGAGCTGCAGGCTGGGGCTCAGAAATCACCTTTCCTGTCCTTCCCATGCCAGGAATGAAGCAGGAGAAAGATCACTGTGGGATCACTGTGGGATCTGCCAGGGACAGGGGAATGCTGGGGACTTCAGGGCTGTGCATCCTCCAGTCATGCTGGGGAGAGAGGCTGTGCCTTGTTTGTGCCAGCTGCTTTGGCCCAAGGTTTGTATTCCACGGCTCTCAGCCCTCTGAAGGTTGGGATGTGTGAGCATGAGGCAGGAATTTTGCCCACCTATGTGGAAATTCTCTGTGTCTTCATTTACAATTTTCAGCTGCCCTCCTGCTGTTGGTGCCATGGTCCTGAGGGCACTGATGGGACTTAATTTAGCTGATGACCTGAGGCTCCCACAACGCACCTGATACAGACTGGTAGCTCCCTGTCAGCTCTGGCTGGAGGCACCAGGCTCAGCCTGACTTGTATTGGAGGCATGCTTGTGCCTAGTCTTGTCTTTTGCTCCCCTGGGTGGATCTTGGATTTGTGCTGTCACTAGCTTTGGCTGTTTTGAGCCCACAAGTACTTCTAGAAATGGGGTGTGGATAACTTTGTGCTTGTTAACTTATATCAAAATGCAGAAGGGCAACCGGTCATAAAATAAGAGATAGAACTCTTATGTTTAGAGGCACAATGTCCTCCCTGCTTCATTCAGCAAGTTCTTTGTGTTTTAGGAACTGGTAGGTGAGGGAGGATTTTCTCATTGATCCACAGCATTTAGGTTTTTAGCCAGCTCTCTGTGGTTGGAGAGAGGTGTTCAACCCTTTGGGTTCTGCTCTAAAGTCACCCAAAGCTTAGTTGCTTTCTTCAGTGGAAATTAAATACAAAGTCAGACAGGTTTGTTTGCAGCAAGCAGAACTTCACAAACAGTGTGAGAAGTTTAGACTGCACATTAATTCACAAAACAATTTGTATTATCACATAAACAGTGCCTGAACAGGAGATTCCTAAGTGAAACTTGGATGGAAGAAGTAGTGTTATTTGTAGCTCTGGTCCATCAGATGCACTGTGACTGCATCTGGGCACTGCAGTGGTGCAACAGTGTAATATTTGTGTTATCAGTGTGTTTTGGAGACAAAAAAAGCAGAAGGTTTGAGCACCTTGTGGTCAACAGATCTCTCAAGACAGAGTAGCTGGCTGAACTTCAGTGTGGGCACTGTGTGTTTACTTATTTAAATGTGCCTCTCCTTCCTCTCTGATGCTGTTTGCTCACTGCTGTGTTCAACTTCCACATTTAAAGTGTTTTTTCCCCCAGTAGCCTGCCTCAGCAGCTGTCAGCTTGTGCTGTGGGTACCTGGGTTTCTGGGGTGGGTGAAATGGTGGCTACTTGGAGTGCATGAAGTGCTGTGAGTTATTGTGAGGTAAAAAGCTCTCCAAAGAGAGCAGTTCCTGTGCTGCTGGGTGTTCCTCAGCCTGCAAAGAGTCCCTGCTCCTTGATTTCCACATCCCTTAAGACACGGGGGCCTTGTGGCATTGGTGGGGGGAAGAGGACAGCTTTTCTACCCATGTGGGTCCCTGGGGCCCTGGAAAAGAGGGCAGTTTTCTCCTGCTGAGCAAGGTGAGGAGTAAAAATGTGTTGGTCCCCTTCCAGGCTGGTGTTGCCTGCAGAGGGCTGCTCTCCATTAGGGAGCTTCCACGGCACTCTGGGTTTGTAGCCATGCTGGCAAATGCTAAGCTGTGCTGCTTCAGAGCAGAGTATCCTCACGTTGGGGAGGGCTTTGCTACAGCCTTGGCAATGATGCTTTAAACCTCCAAATAACACCCTCAGGAGATGTTGTTCCCTCCCTTCCCTGCTAAGCTTTGGAGGACTTGTGCTGAGGTGTCATCAGTCTTAGGAATACTTCAACATAAAAGATGTTTTTGGTTTACCTTGCTATATTTAGGCCTCACTTACAATAGGAGTACTAAACTTGGAATGTTTGGAGCATATGGGGGTGTTGATATCTTATATTTAGCTTGATCTGTCAGTTATACAAGCATCTGTCACAGACATAGCAGATGGCAGAAAGCCCTGATAGGGTTCAGAGGGAAAAGAACCAAGATCTTGGTTATTGGGGACAGGGTATGCTTAGGAGTGAAAAAAGCTCGTAAAACATATGCCTGCTTTCTGTGGGGAAGCAAGAGCTGGGTTCTGATGTGGCATGATCAGTGTGAATCTAGGAGAAGTAATTGCAACAGTTTAAAGTTTGAAAGCTGAGCTAGCTCACGAATGTCACTTGAGCTGGGGTGCCTTTTTGTTCTGGGGGTTGTACAAAGAGATATGAAAACTCAGTCCTTAGGCCAGGGAGTTTTGCAGCCTGTTGGCTCTGTGGATTTTGCTCTGTGGCTGCAGCTGTTGGAGCTGAGGTAAAAGAAATGTTTGCCTGGGAATGTGGCTTCACAGCCAGCTCACCCTGACTGAATTGTGTGTGATGTGCTGCCAAAAGGAGCAGCTCCTCTGCCTGTGCTCAGCTAATGCTCCCAACAGGCCCAAATCTACTTGGGTGTTCTGGGAGCTGTGCTGTGACTCACATCAGCTCCCTGAGCTTGGCTCAAAACTCAGCTTTCAGCTTCATCAGCCTGGATGCAGTCACCACAGAGCTGGAACATTGGTGGTGCTGGTGGAAAACGGGGGAATGGGAGAAGAGAAGGGTATCCAAAATCGCAGGCCGGGCAGAAAGGGAGGCCCAGTCCTTTGAGTGGTAACAGGATCTCACGTGGGTTTCCCACAGCATTCTCCTGTGACAGTGGTGGGGACAGTGGCTGAATAGGTGGGCAAGAGGCCAATGGCACCTGGGCTGTGCCAGCCATGCTGTGGCAGCAGGGCCAGGGCAGGGACTGTCCCCTGTGCTGGGCACTGCTGGGGCCACACCTCAGACCCTGGGGCACTTCTGGGAAGCTCAGGACAAGAAAGACATTGAGGGGCTGGAGCGTGTCCAGGACAGGGAAGGGAGCTGGGGAAGGGGCTGGAGCACCAGGAGGGGCTGAGGGAGCTGTGGGGGCTCAGCCTGGAGAAAAGGAGGCTCAGGGGGAACCTTCTGGCTCTGCACAACTCCCTGACAGGAGGGGACAGCCAGGGGGGTCAGGCTCTGCTCCCAGGGAACAGGACAAGAGGGAATGGCCTCAAGTTGTGCTAGGGGAGATTTAGGTTGGACATCAGGAGGAATTTCTTCATGGAAAGGGTGGGCCGGCATTGGAAGGGGCCACCCAAGGAAGTGATGGAGTCTTCATCCCTGGAGGTGTCCAAGAAACAACTGAATGTGGCACTTTATGCTTTAGTTGACAAGGTGAGGATTGTTCAGAGGTCGTACTTGGTGATTTTGAGAATCTTTTCCAATATTAATGATCCTGTGGTTCTGTTCTGTGATTCTAAAGGTGACAGATCTTGGCTGGGTGTGTATGTGCTAGGATGGGGCTTGGGCTCACTTTGCTTTACTAAGGAGGAATAACTATCCTAGGAATGCTTTCCCCACTTCACATGTGTTAAGTGATTCATTGTGGTCATTTTACTTTTTCACTAACATGCACTTGCTTAGACAGACTCCTTGTATCATCAATTAGGATGAATTATGAATTAAGTTGAATTGGCTTAAAACTACCCATTTTTGCAGACTGTACGGAGTGGTTTTTCTTCCTCAAGAAAATGCTTTCATTCTTTTGCTCAAAATGCAGGCAAAAAAAAAAATCCCCATGATAAATTAACTAACTGATGTAGCAGATGTGGTCAACCCCTGTGATCAACCCCTTCTGCAATGCTGAGACCAGGCAGTTCAAGTCACCACTTCCCCCTGCTTTCAGTGATGAACCAGAGCAGGGACACCAAGGGCATCAGAGGGATGGAGCAGCTCTGCTGGGAGGAAAGGCTGAGGGGACTGGGATTGTTCAGCCTGGACAGGAGAAGGCTTTGGGGTGACCTCAGTGGTAGAAGGAGGTACCATTTGCAAGCTGCTGAGAGAAGCTGAAAGACTGGGGGAGGTGGGAAGGAAATAGGGAGAGAGGGAAAAGGATGAAGTCCTAAAGCTTTCTGTGTACCTGTTTACTTGAAATGTGTGGTGGGAATGAAAGTTTTTAAACAAACAACTTTGCAGCCAATAGAAAAGAATCAGTGACTATAATTTTCATAGAAGTGCCTCATTTTCTATCTGGCTTGTCTCCAGGACTTAATCAAGGCTTTCTTGGAAATGTTGGGTTTGCAGTCAGTGTGAATGCATTTCAGAGGCAATTTTTGGTTTGCTGCTTGCTTTCTGTGCAGCTGTAGGGATGTGTTTAAGTGAGTAGGATGCTGCTCTCTGTTCTGTTGATGACATGTAGCTTTTCCACGCATAAGTTAGTGGGAGCCTGCTGTATCCCAGAAGTAGTATTAGACCCTCAGAGGTAATTGAGCTTTATGCAAGTCCCAGCTACTGATTTTGAGAGTAACTTCTCTCCTGAAGAGGTGAATGAAGCTTTAGGTGCTTACCAGTAAAGGCAAAAGTTGTTCTGGTACACAAGATAGATTTACTGTGAGTTATGTGAAAGGTTACACTTGATATTGATGAAGGTTCTTCCATGAAGAAGTTTTCCACTGGAAGGACTTAATACAGTGCCCTTTCCCATTTTAATGTGCATTGGAACAAAAATGATTAACCAGCATTTCCTGCTGCCAGTCAGGTGATAATCCCAGTTAGATAATGCTGAGTGGCATTGTTCTGGTGCAGACAGAAAACAGGGCAGCACTTCACTCTCCATACCCTGGTGCATGAAGCTGTCATCTCTGCTGGTGATCAATAATGCTGCAGAAATTGCTGTGCCATTGGTTATGCCATTCTGCACCTTGCAGATAATGAGTACTTGCCCAGCAGCAACAGATTGTGTGCACATTTCCAGGTAGATTTGAAGAAGTGCATCATTTAAGCTGATACCATCTGCTAGTTCAGGTACCTAAGAAAAATATTTAAAACATATTTTTGTGTGGACTTCTAAGTAAAAAGAACTCTGCCAAAAAAAACCAACCAAACCCCAAAACCTGTCACATTCTTTAATTCTGGCTTGTTAATAGCAGCAATTAAAACACCAACTGATGTTAATTTATTTTTCTTTGTTTTCTCTGTTTTTGCCTCCTCAACTGATAGAACACTTCTTCTTCCAGAATATCTTCTTACCAAAGAGAACATTTTTAGCTGACCCAAACAGTTCAGGCAGAGGAATGTTAATAAAAGGAGTTATTAATAATTCTTGCATTGAATAGACTTTAACTTCAACAGAATACTATTTCAAGATGCAGCAGCTCAGCCTAAGGACAACAAGGCATGTTTATTTTGTAGCTGATTCAACGGTTGGAGTTCAGTTACATCCAAATGCTTTGAGGAAAATTAATCAAGTAATGGAGGATGAAGGCAGTCAGGGGAAGTCTGATTTTATTCCAGACTCCAGACCATCTGCTTTCCAAAAAGGCATTGCTTTTAGATGGAAGATACCTTTTCTTAATTAATTAACCTTCTAGGTACTTTTTTCGTTTGTATGTTGCCCTACCATAATGTGTTCTTATCAGCATGTAAAGTTCCTCGCTTTCCTGAGGGCTGCTAGATCTCTGTGTCAGACATTTTTATTCTTGTGGAAGAAAAAAATAGTCATTTTTGGAGAAGTTCAAACTGAAGTAGATAATTTAGATGGCACTGAAGTCCTCAAATTGCCAGTGGAATGTTGCTGAGAAATATGGGTGGATCTAACATTCCCTCCTTTGGAAGACAGGGTAGATGCCACACACTTGTCTGCTTTCTTTTCTTGAGAAGAGTATCCTCATACCCTTCCCACTCCCTTCCGTGAGCAGCCCAGGAAACTACAGGCTGGTCACTCTCACCTTGATCTGTGGAGAAAATGATGGAACAACTCGCCCTGGGAGGTGTTTCCAGACACAGGAAGGTGGCCACAGGAGGCTGCACATGTTTACCAAAGGGATGTCATGCTTGACCAAGCCAGGCAGTCCTCTGTGCTGAAATGGCTGGGTTGGTGGATGAGGGGGGAGCAGATGGAGGGTGGGGTGAATAAGAAGAGAGAGAGGCTGAAGGGGATGGTCAGGGGCCCAAAGTCTAAATGGAGGCCTGTTACTGGCACTGACTGGGTCCAATCCTGCCCAACAAGCTCATTCGTGATCTGGATGATGGGGCAGAATATCGTCACAGCAGACAGAGAACTGGGAGAAGTGGCTGATGTCCTGGGGGGCCGTGCTGCCACGCAGGAAAGCCTGGGCAGGCTGGAGAAATGGGTGGCAGGAACCTCCTGGAGCTCAGGAAGGAGGAGTACAAAGTCCTGTGGACCTGTGGAGGAAGAGGCACCAGTGTTTGCTGGGGACTGAGTGACTGGCAGGCAGCTTGGCAGGAAAGGACCTGGCAGGCACCAGGATGGATGTGAGCCAAGCGTACTCTGGTAGCAAAGAAAGTTAAAAGCATCCTGAGCTGTGTTAGGAGGATCATTGTCAGTGAGTCAAGGAGGTGATCCTTCCCCTCTGTTTAGCACTGGTGAGGCCACAGATGGAGTACTGTCTTAAGTACTGGGAGCCCAGTAAAAGAAAGACATGGATGTGTTGGAGAAAGTCTGATAAAGGGACTGGAGCATTTCTGCTGTGAGGAAAAGCTGAGAGTGCTGTAACTCTTGAGAGATCTCAAGGGGATCTTTCCAAGGTGTAGAATCATCTGATGGGAGTAGGTAAATAAGATGAAGCCAGGCTTTTTTCCATGGTGCCCAGCCACCAGACCCAAGGCAATGGGCACAAACTAGAACATAAACTGGTTCTTTACTTGTTGTTTGGTTGGGTTTTTGTTTGTTTGGGTTTTTTTTTCAAATGGCTGAACACTGGCACATGTTGCCCAGGGAGACTTTGGAGTTTTCATCCTTGGAGATATTCCAAAGATGGCTGGTCATGGTTCTGGGCAGGCAGCTTGGCTGGCCCTACCTGAGCAGGGGCTTGGACCAGGCGACCTCCAGAGGTCCCTGAAAACTTCAGCCTTTCTGTGATCCACAGTGAAAATATCCCCCTGAGTTTCATCTCAGTGTATTGACACAAGGTCTGATTTGGGAAAAGCTTCTGCTGATGGTGACTGCATTTAGTTCTTGAATTTCTTCCTAATTTCTCTGTACAGTTCTGCAGAACAGAGGCCTGAAGGGACTCTTACCACTCTGCTGTTGTCACTGATGGAAGATAAAGTTCAGAAATATACTGAAAAAATGATAGGAATCACTATTTTATATGTAACAACATGACCTATATCCCTGCATTAGATATCTCTTTAAACCTCTTTTCTTCTTTTAAGAAAAGACTGCTTTGTAGAATGCTTTTTATATTCTTTCATGCCTCTCAAGAGGCTGTTTTCCACATCTTACTATTGGAACATTTTTGTTGACACTTGTGCCGGTTTTTTTTTTGCACCTAAATTCATCAGTTTTAGTTGTAGAGTCCCATTTTAATTCTTCATCCTGTGTCTGTCCTGTGAGAATCCCAAAAGTCTGGAGTTGCTCATTATTCTTCCTCACATGAGAGTCTGCCTGTGTAATGCTGCACAACGTAGATAGTGGTGGGTATGGTTTGGGATCTTTCTGGTGTTTCCAATTTTCAGAGCTGATTAGGTTGTTATACCCTCCTACACAACCTGGCTGAAGACTCATTTGGTGGCTGCATCATCAAATGTTTTCTCTGTGTATTTCCCTTTTTGGTTTTAGTATAGTTCTTCAGCAGCACCACGATCCACTTCTCTTTCCTGCTGCCTATCTACCTTTTTAAGCCTTTACTAGATCAGAATCCAGCTTGTTAAAACAATTTGTGAAAGCATTTGGTGACATTCACTGGCTTCTTGAAGTCTGCCAAAAAAAAATTAAAAAAAAGAAAATTCAGAGTCACAGAAGCAGTCAGAGCTGCAATGTGGGTAGGAAGTTATTTGTAGATATATTTGTATTTATCTGGCTAATATACAATACCTGAGGATCTGAGTTGGCCAGTGCAGCAGAGTCATATTGATTCTGTTGTTGGGAGAACAAACAACAGAGGAAGAATTAATCTTGTTTCTATTTCTCTCAAAATGTCTCTGAAGTAATTTTTGTATCCCTTCACTGTACTACTCTGTTTTGGGGGGGTTCCAGTTTTGGGGGTTCCATTTTTGTATGGCCTGTGAATGGTAATGGGGAGCCAGACTGCAAATTAGCACTCAACTATTACAGCAATTAACATTACTTAATAATAGAATCATGGAATGGCCTGGTTTGGAAGGGACTTTAAAGATCATCTCATTCCAGTGCCCCTGCCATGAGCAGGGACACTTCCCACTGGACCAGGTTGCTCAGAGCAAGGGATGATCTCCTTCCTAAACTATGAGCACTGCATTTTCACTCTGTTTTCTCACAATCAGTTGAGAGGAAAAGGAATTGTTGGGTGTGATTCATGGACAGCCTTAAATGTTGGCCAGACAGTGAGTGGATCGTGCTGCAGAAATACCAGTTTGAACCCAGTGATTGTAATGGGAGCTCAGATCACTGGCTGAGTTGTTCAGTGAGTCCCTAAATCACAGGAGATAACCAGGGTACATCCAACCCCTAGTTTCTAAAATCTGTGAGAGATTAGATACAGGTCTGATGCAGATTTTCAGCCTTGTGAGGAATGCCAGTGCCTTTGAGCAAGCTCAGATGACCCATGAAGTACCTCCAAAGCTTTACAGCACAATATTTGAAACATCTGCAGAAGAGCCTGTGATTCAATTGCTGTAGTGGTGTTTCAGATTCATCTTTCAGATTTTAAGTATATTTTTAATTTTTTTTAGTCTCTGTATAAATATCAGAGAGTTCTGGTTGGCTCTGGTGCTTGATGGTTCATTGCTAACTTAGATGGAGGAATGCATTGCTGTTTGGAGTTTTTTAGGGATAGAACCACCAAATGATGGGCATGGAAGTGCTCAGTTACTGCTTCAGCTGGGGCCACAGAAGGACCTGGGATGGAGGGGGTGGTGAGATGGAGAGGGTGAAAACATCATTTTCTCTGTTCTCTAATTCCCTTCTCATGAATTGTGTTAGCGTTGGATCTCACATTCTGCATGAGTCAGGAGTGCTGTAGTGGTAAACATGAGTTTCTAGTCAAGCACAAGTGCAACAAGAGAGAGGATAAGAGAAAATGTGGAAAAAAAAAGCACTATTAGACTCAAGTGAGGATGGCAGAAGGGGGGAGTGTGATGGTTCTGTTCTCTGGCCTTCCAGAGATCTCCATGGAAATGAGTCTACCAAGTTAAAAAATAAGAAGGCTGAGCTACGTGCTTCATCAAAAATACACCAGATTGAGGTGGAAGAGAGCACTTCTTTAAAAAAAAAAATTGCATTTTTGTCAAAGATAGGGAAGTGGGAGGAAAGTCCACTAATGCTTTGCAACTTAGTAGTAACAAGCACCCACAGGAGCAAAATATATCTGTGTGCCTGAGGAGGAATGAATGTGTGAGTGTAGATGTGGACTAGCTTGTGTGTGGAATGGAAGGGTTGCATCTTTGAGGAGTTGGATGCAAGGGGTTCTTTGCTGCCTGTTTGTGAGCAATTTGGCTTTCTAGCCCTCTGTAGGGTTATTTTTTTCTCTTGCCCTTTGGAGCACCCAGCCTGGCAATCACCAAGTTCTGCTGGTGGCTTCTGTGTGTGAGGTGGCCTCACACAGATGAAGGCTTTAGAATAATTGCTTGCACTAATCTCGTAACACGGGATTGGGAGGGCATTAAGAAAATGTGTTTGAGGAAGTGTAGTCCATGTGCACCATCACAGCCACAAAGGTTAATCTGAAGTTCTTGCTGTGTAAGAGCTGGATGTGATTGGGCAACCAGAGGGACACCCCTGTATGTGACAAACAAAACCTGCTGGGTTTTCTGGTGATGTAAAATGAGTTCACAGCAGGTAGATTTATGTGCACTCAGTCCCTATCTCCTAAAGCATGCACAACACAGATGCAGACGTCCACTTCCCCAATATTTTCAGTGCTCCTACTGGAAATCAGTATTTCTTTAACATTCACAGGNATTCCCCCTTGTCCTGTCACCCCAGGCCCTTGTCAAGAGTCTCTCTCCATCTTTCCTGTGGGCTCCCTTCAGGCACTGCAAGGCCACAATGAGCTCACCCCAAAGCCTTCTCCTCTCCAGGCTGAACAATCCCAATTCCCTCAGCCTTTCCTCCCAGCAGAGCTGCTCCATCCCTCTGGTGCCCTTGGTGTCCCTGCTGTGGCCTGGCTCCAGCAGCTCCCTGTCCTTCCTGTGCTGGGATCCCAGGGCTGGCTGCAGCCCTGCAGGGGGGTCTCAGCAGATTCCCAGGCTCTGTGGCTCATGTACTTCCCATATACTTGCATCACTGGGTTTCCATTGTTTTCCCTATTGGAATGTTCATGGTTTTCCTTCTCATGTAATCAGTAAAAATAAACTTAACATTTATCTTCTAAGATCATACTGCTCAAGGTATACCAATAACTGCTGTGAAGCTGCTTGGCTGCTTGGTTGATTTTTTTTTTTTTTTTAATCCTCTCTGCCTTAAGGTAAAGGAGGGGGCTGTTATGGAATAAATAAAAGGGGCTTTTTTTACCTAGCAAGGAATGCTGCTGTCCCCCACTGATGCACAGAGGTCGGAAACAAGTGTGGAAGGAGAGGTACTGATGGTTGGTTGGAATGTTTTATCTGAGAAAGAGCCCAAGACTCTCTTTCTGTTTGGTTGTCTCCACTTCTGCATCACTCTGGAGTCTTTAGAATCTTGATGCTTATATTTTAAGTTTTTTTTAACTTTTTCCAAGAGTGTTTTTTACAGACATTTACATTGGCTTCTGCCTGAAGATATAAACAGCGTGGTCTTTAAGCCCTCTGCACTTACAGAGAGGCCAGCCCAGCAAATATTGATCCAAAGGGAAGCCTTTGGATGCTGCTGCACAGCAATACAGGAATATCAGCTCCTCTCATGTCTCTTCCATGGTGGGAGAGATGCATGTGGAATATTCCTTCTTGCTGTCTTTGCAACAGATGGAAAGCACACGCACAAACAGAAAAACATGAATTTTAGATCTGTATGGGGGGTGGAAATGTAATAACTTGGAGGACGAGCCACAGTCATTGTCACTCCAGGAGTTTACTGTTATTAATTGTCAGCTTCTGTCCCTTATTTTTCCCTAATAAAGACTCCAGAAGGCTTTTCCACTTAGTGAACAACCTGTTCTACACAACAGGGAGCAAGGAAGATGAATTCATCTCTATCTCAAATTTGGATGAGGAAAGAGTGGAACATTTGGTCTGTAGTGAGGGGACACAAGCTGCATTTTCAGAAATCATCTTCTACAAACTCCAATTAAGTGGAATGCTGGGTTTAGAGAAGTTATCCCAAGGCTGGAAGCGTGTGTGTGAAATTTGCTTATTTTGAAGCTGCGAGGTTCCTGCCCAAAAGCACAGTCTTAAAAGCAACATTTAAAAGGCTTGAAGCACTGTTTGAGACATGCTCTTTGTTCAAGCCTCTTTTGTTCTTGCCGTCTAGGCTGTGTATTTTGACCCTGCTTGAGCACAGAGGTGGGACCAGATGACTCATTGTGGTCCCTTACAAATTTACCTATTTGGTGGCATTTGTCTATGCTGGTGACATGATTTCTATTTCTTCATAATTTTTTGATGGGTAACCTTAAGGAAATATGCTGCTAACAGACATGTCACTCATTTATCTTTGTCTTCAAACAGAAATTTCCTTTCTACTACTTTTTCTGTCTGTCCATTCACATCCCTTGTGATGCCTACTTGGCTTGTGCACCTTTCAAGGAAGATGTGGTCCTGGGGCAAACTCAGCTGCTCCAGTAACCATTAATATTGCTGGTCCTTAAGCATGGCTTAGTCTTTCTGTGGCCTGTAGTGCTGTGTCTCCATGAACTGAGAGGGATTTTTGTGCTCAAAAGCATCAGCTGTGTTTCCTGGTATATCAAATTAGCAATAATTTACTTAGGGAAAACATTGTGAGTTACAAAGAGGGATTGTGTCTAATTGCACTGGCCTTCTTCCATCTGGAGTTTCAGCATCCTTTTGCCTGTGATCCTTGTTGGATCAAAGCTTCCCTTTGAAGTGGGAGGAGTGGAAAATGGCAAGAGGGAGGAGGTTTCCATACAATTCTCAATATCCTGACCTAAAAGCACCCTGGTGGCATCACTTTAGTATCCTGAACCTGAAAATCACAGGGGTCCTGTCAACTTAAAGGGCAGCATCAAATTACAGATCTCTGGAAGGCCAGGCCAGGTGCCCAGGTACTGTCCTAGGGTTTAGGATAGGCATCCTTAAATGTTCAATTTTACTATATGGTGAATGTCCTTCCACTGGTCTGTTTTGCACCATGAATGTAACTGATTCTAACAGTGCTAAACACTATCAGATGCTCTTTAGATCCTTTTTATGCACTAAATACCATGGATAAGTGCTGGCCATTAACAGGAAAAATGTACTGCGTTTTCTCTGAGCCTTTAAAAGTGTGTCAGTGCTCCACCTGCACCTCCTTCCTCCACTTTTTTGAGTCACTCAGCATTTGGGCACTGAACTTTTGTGAGTCCTGCTATAATTCATGTATCCTTCTCCCTTAAAGGCTATAGACTCCTACATTTCAAATCCAAAACAGTGGAGTTCTTCTTAAGAAAATCCAAAAACATTGCTAAAAGTAGAGGTAGAAATGCAAAGGAGTCCAATTCTAGTCCAGCCAATAATATTGCTGTAAACAAAATTTATCCAGTAACTATCAGGATATCCTTATCATAAGCTTTAGAGATCTCCTGAATTAGCTGTTTAAAAAACAAACCAACCAAACACTGTGTGGCTTTCTAACCTGACCTATTCTGTGAGCTGGTCTTATTTCCAATTCAGCATAAAGGTCAGGATTTTGGGAGGAGGGTGGGTGAGCTAAGGTGAGTTAAGGGTGAGTTAAGGTTGCCTGCCTGCCCCCCGTGGCACCTGCAAGCCCTGAGCCAGCTGACATTGTTTCAATGCAGAATGCTGAGACAAAATCAGAGGATGAGCAAACCCTGGCCTGCAGCCTTTGCATGTAATCCACCTGTCCAACAGCACTGACATCATCTCCTGGAGAAGGAACTGAGAGGAACTTTAGTGTAGAAACCTCAGAGTTCAGTATAGCTTTGTTGGATTGGGTCTCCAGCCCCTCGATGAGGGCTAAGATCAAGCTCTTTGATGTATATAAAACCTTTTACATACACAGCAGAAATTATGCTGGGAGAGAGTCAGTTTTTGAAATGTGACATTGGCTTTTTCAGTGCTCAGTTCCATTTTAGTTCCTACACCGACCCTGTCCTCTTCCCCACATTCTCTGGCAAGATGAAGGAGTGCCTGGCAGTGAGTGTTTTATTGTCTCCAGAGGAGGTGGGCAGAGGGAATGCTGGGGAGTGACTGGGAGATGCCTGAAGTACAACGGGAATGCTCGAGGAATGTGCAGGCACTGCAGAGATATGTGTGTGGTGGTGGGGCAGGAATTTCTGAGAGCTCCCCCCAAAAATGCTGCAGTAACACAGAATGGGAGTGTTGGAAGAGGCTGAAGTGAAGTGAAGTGAAGTGAAGTGAAGTTTTCCTGCAGATTGCAGACAGTGGAGATGGGTTCTAAGCTCTTGTGGGACAGAAACTGCTATTTTTAAAATGAACTGATCATGGCTTGTTCTAAAAACAATCAAGATTCGTGCTACAGCTTCCAGCAGAAGGAAGAATTTCAAAGTAAATGAGTTCAGCTGGGAAGAAGAAAAGTAGGATGGGAAGGTGTAACAAACATATAGAAGGGCTGCATGACAAATGTCTGCATCATCTGTGTTTTGCTTTAAATTCTGTCATTTCTGTGTTTTCTCCTGAATGCTAGCATTAGGGAAAAGAGAGTTATGGTGTAAGTTCTTGGGGTGGCTGGGGAATACTGTATTGAAAAGCTCCACAGGGAAATTTTGCCTTTATTGTTTGCATTACCATATTACCAAAAGGTCTTTGGGAATCAAAACTTTATTTTTTTAGGCCCTATGTGGCAGAAGTTTCTCCACTGTAAGCAATAACTCCATAAAGAAAAAGTGCAGTGGTAGGGAAGATAAGAACTGGAAGCAATACCAGGAAAATCTGTTATGCATATTAATATTGCATAGAGATCTTGGTAGGAGACGAAATTGGATTTTAGAGTATTTACTTCTGAAATAAAAAATGCTGTGCTGAATCTGTGGAGATAGCTTTAGAGAATTTAGCTTTCTGAGCTCTCATTTTTCTTTAATGCAAGAAATATGCTGCTAGTGCAGTTCCTGGGCTCTGTAGACTAGGGAATGCTGATGACATCCTAGAGAAACTTCCTCATGTCACTGGAGGAAACTGGAATTGTGAGATATGCTGGCAAACAGATTTAAAAAAAGAAACAAAAAAGGCTGAGAAAAGGTTAGTGATGTATCATAGAGCCACTGGCATCTATATAGGTCAGATTCCAATAGGATACCTGGGCCATTGGTAAAGGTTCCTGAAGGGAATGGATTGCAGGTATCATAACCTTAGCATCAGCACAGCTGTTATCTCTGTGGAAAACCTGCCTTCATAACAAATGAGATTTGCATTTAAGCAGCCAAAATGACATACTGTTCCATCATGAAGTTAACCTGCCTCCCCAGGATTCAGGGGATGCTGGATTTCTGAAGGACAGAGCAAGAGGGGCTCCTGAAGGGAATGTGGGGCTCCAGAAGTTGTGGTGGACTGGCTCATGCCATGCACTACAGGACTTGCAGGGAGTACTGGGTGTGCAGCTCCTGGAATGAGTTTTTTCACATAGAAGCAGCTTTTTTTCCCCTCCAAAAAAGTCCATTTCAGCCACATCTGAAATGAATCTGAGAGATCTTGGTCACAGCAAAGCACAGGTGTTGTTCCACCACAGCTGAGCCTGCCTGCTGCTGGATTTGGGTTAAAAATCAAGCAACCCAGAAATGACATTTATCCATTTTGTAGATGATATGGCTGCATGTTTGTCCCTGGGAAGGGAGGGAATTGTCTTTCCTGCTTATTTAGTTGAATACCCACAGTTTTTTGATCCCTTGCTTTAGAAACAGGGCCGGACAGTTCCCGTAAATTTAAGCAGTTGTCATGTAAAAATCATGAGGATGTACAGGCAAGGCTTCGTGGCCTGCACTGAGTGGAATTTGATCACTGTTTATTGTATTGACATATTGGAAGAGGTTTTGTTGTCTAATGTGGTTGCTGATTGATGCTGGCATTAGTGTATGATTGCCTCTGAAGGTTTCCTGTCTCCACAAGATCTCAGAACAGAAAAATATGGCAACACATTTTAGAGAAGGTAAAGGGTTGGCTTCATGAAAGAAGTACAAAATAAGGCTGTGGTGGAGTTAGATGTTGATGAGAAAACCTTATAGATCCCAGTTTTCAGGAATTCCTGTGCCTGTTCCTCTAGCCAGAAATGCACAATATAAAAGGGAATAGAGGAATCTATTAAAGCCCCTCTGTTTAAACCTTTTCTGGGTATTGATTCCTTATCTGCTTCCCTTGTGAAACCAAGGCTTTTACTTTGTATGGGATTATGCTTCGATAAAGCCACATCTGTGGAAAGATTTTTTTCCCTTTTTTGACTGAAAGGTTTTCAAATCACGAATCTCTCAACAGAGACCCAGGAACAGAGAGTCTGCTGCTAAACCATCCCTGCTGTAATATGTTCATAGAGAAACTTGTTGCCTTTCCCAGTGGTACTCAGGAGAGAGGATTTGCCTTGTAATAAGGACTCTGAAAAAATTTAGAATGTGAT
>VZUA01024632.1:0-18902 GCA_013401035.1 Horornis vulcanius | reverse complement strand
TAATATATTTGTAGGGTTTTTTTGAGCATTTAAAATTATACGTATAAGTTAAAATACCATCTAGAAAAATATCCATATTGAGGTGGCAGAGTGAATGGTACACAGTTCAGGCAAATAAATTACTGGTTTCTGTTAGCTGGCTCCCACAGCTGTGACCCTCCTGGTCCAGCCTCCCACATGAAGCATATATCTTTGCAGATCCCAGGAGAGAGTGCTTCCAGGGAAAAGAAAGAACCTGACCCAGAATCGTAAAAAAAACAAAGAAAAAGGAAGTCCTAGTCTAGGACTAGGAGTCAGCCATAAATGTGTTTCTTCTGTTTTGAGTTGTGTGCAGTCCTTTATTGCAGTAAGTGAGAAGGAAATTCTTAGAAGTTCAGTCAGTATGAGTTAGTTTTTTTCCCATTGTAGAGAAAAGCCAGGCTGTACTAGGTTAAGTGGTGCTAATAGCAATATAAGAATGACTTTATCACACTCAAACAGAATTCCCATTAGCCCAGTCCCAACAGAGAAAACAGCAATTACCCAAAAATCTACATGCAACGATACACATCCAGCACACTTTTCCCCAGCTCTTCCTGAACTAAGAGACAGTACTGGTTTAGACTTTCCTTCAGATAAAAATAGAAGGGCTGGTCTTGGATCAAGCAATCAAAACTTGATTCAAATTAAATTCAATCGAAAGAAAAGCTGAGGTATATCTGCAGCTGGGTATCTTAATAACAAAAAAAAAGAGATGAATGAATTATTTCAGATAAGGTAGTGAAGTCACGTACATGCGGATTTAGATAGTCAAATCTACAGGAGACTTTGAATTTCCTTTAGTAAAAAAATATAAGCTAGAGTTTCTATGCAAAGAAAGTGAAAAGACATCTAGAAAAACAAAGCAATGTAACAAAAAAGATAATATATCTTGAAAAGAATTTTAGGGACAAGCAGAAAATATAAATGAGAGGTAAAAGGAAAGAAACACACAATCAAAGTGAAAGCATGGGAGCCAGTAGCAAGTACCTACACTGGTATATTTATATTTAACAACTCATTTTCTTCCTTCTAGTTCTGCTTTCCTTATTATGTTGTTATTCCTATTTTACATCCATGTGGCACTCCTGTGTTTATTTTCAGTATACATCCAGGTTAGGTACCTTTACCGAATTTTGGCAAGGGGTTAATTCACTTCTTCCTATAATTTTTTTTTTTTTTTTTTTGCTTTCTTGTAATTCTTCACCTTTTTACTCTTCCTCATATCCCATATCACTACCTTAATTAAATAACTTAAGAAAATGTCTTCTTTAGTCTCACTCCAGCCTCTCTCATATAGTCCAGTTGGTTACAATTGCTTTCAACATTTTTAACTGTACTTAACAATTATTTTGATTCTGATACTTTGGATTTTTTGAGGAAAAAAATGCCTTGTCTCTTTTGTAAAAACATTTCCCCAAGAGATGATGCTTTTATAGGTACTATTTTAATTTCTAACCTTCCCTTCCTCAAAATACTCGAGAAAATATCTTCTCACACTGCAGAAGTCATGTGTTAGAACAACACTGAGAACAAGGAAAAAGGAAGCTTTAAGTATGGGTTCATTCTGACTAAATGGACAGTTTACAGAGAGAAACTCCAAAAGGCTGTATTGAAGTAGGGAAGTCCTGAAAAAAGAGCAAGGAGAAAAGAGAGACCTGAGACTGTAAGATGTAAGAAAAATGACCACCTTCCCCAGTATACTTCCACTTGAAATTGAGCACTGGAACTTCTATCCCAGCACTGACCAAAAAAAAAACAAAAACAAAAACAAAAAAACAAAACAAAACAAAACAAAACAAAAAAAACCAACAAAAAAACAACCCACCAAAACCCCCCCCCCAAAAAAAAACACCTAAAAAAATTCCAGATTTTGACCTTGGTTCTTTCAGCACAATTTTTCCCTTTTTGTGATATATCATGAAAAAGGACTCTTCTAATTACTGGATTGCTTTTACAGATATTTGAGAGCAAGACCTTTCTTCTAATTTGTGTTTACATTACATTACAGCTTAACAAAACTTAATAGTTTAATCTGTCCTGAGACTGAATGGAAATGGTGGGTGGGGAAGGTATAAGGAAAGTGAAAATGCCATCCTACTGGGGCGTGGATAAGTGGTATGCTTTCTCTTCTTTGAAAATTTACAACAGTTCTGAGTTTTTGTGAGGTGTGTAATCAACCTGTGGAGCAAGAAAGCAATAGAAATGTCTGGATCAATGTTTCTGAGTTTAGTGAGGGGTTTTGGAAAAAGAACATGGAGCTTTTCTGTCAGGAGAGAAATACTGCTCTTGTAGCAGATAGCTTTTCATGGCACTTTACAGCTTTATTTTTCTTTTCCTTCACACTGTAAAGATAATATGTCTTCCAACAAACGAAATTCAAACATGTTCTTTAGCTGAAATCTAAATAAAAAAAACTTAAAAAATTAAAATGAAAACGAAGTTTGGATGCTAATGTTGTTGTACAATATACAATTTTTTTCTGTCTGCCCTTAATATGCTTGTCAAATCTTCAAGAGCAACCAATGCAAACCCTGGAATTATGAAATTAGTTCAGAATAGATCAATGTACTGTGGTTACAGCATTGAATTTTTCTTCATCAGCAGCTGAATCACCCTGCTCATAACATTTGCTGGACAGAGTGCTCATGAACTAGATTGTTGCTTCACAATCATGCACTATTAACTTTTGCTGTAAACGTGCTTTTGCCACTTGGTAATTGGATTTAAAAAGAAAAAAGAAAGCCAGAAAACTTTTATTGAAGTTTTTTGAACCCTGTAGAGAATAGTGAGGTTCCCTTTCAATAATTTATAATATGGCATACTCTGAAATTTGTTAAGTGTGCATACTGCAGCGATAATAATTTTGTAAAGAAATATAAAGCAAGCATGAACAAGAATCTACAGCAAATATTTTGATTTCATCAAGGCCCAAAGTCAATTGGTACTTAGTCACAGCCAATCATTTCATCTAATGATAATATTACATTTGCACCTGCTAGCAAGCTAAAGGCTCTCTTCACCTGCAACTTCTGACTGTATCTGTACAAGTAAACAAGTAAACAGGTTTGGGGCCTGGCCTTAAGCAGAGTCCAGAATCACCCATCTTGTCCAAATAAGTTGTGGCAAACAAGGAGACACGACGTCTTGGGCTCTTATGTGTATCTTTAATTATAGCTGGGCAGAATTCTGCATGAGCTGAGGGCTCTTCCCAGTAAGAATAGAGACAGGGCTATTGTGTTTGGAGACAAAACAATTTTAGTTGTATAGATGCAAATAGTAGGGAGTAATTGCAAGACACAGCCCTTGCATGGTGCAGTTGGCTACTGCAGTGTTCTCGCAACTGGCTGCTGTCGGTGACTCAAAGGCCGAGATCCAATATATAAATCCACACCTGACTCAGTCATCCTAGCAGCTCTTGTGGAAAGAAGTAGGCATTTCTAATGGTGTAAGATACTTATTTCAAGATGGGGTTGGAAACTTCTGTTTCTTTTTCTTTCTGTTGATTATATAGAAAACTTGCTGTCCTAGACTGACTTTATGATGCTTGTATCCCCAGTAGTCTGTTCTGTGTATGTTGGATATTGTGTCCTGTACTTTTTAGACTGGTTCCTAGAGTGAAGGGAGAGAAAGAGAAGCTCCGAGTTTATTTTCAGAAACTGCACCCATTCCTCCACATTCTGCTCCTGGGCTGTGTTGTCTGCAGCACGGACAGACAGCAGGACGGAGATCTCTTTGCTTTTAGTTAGTTTTTGGCTATCTGAGGCAGAGAAACTTCCCGGACTGTTTTTTCTTTTTATTTCTTGGGACTGTTTAAACCTGCTCTGGACTGAAGGCCCAGGGGAGCACTGGGAGCTCCCACCTGTGGCCCACAGGGGCCTGGACCTTGGAATTTTCCAGTGCCGGAGGGACTGATGGGAGGCTGAGCGAGCCAAGCTACACCCACAGCAAGGACCTTTCTGAATCTGCCATCTCTCTTTAGAGCAGTGAGAGGTTCTGTTGTTTCATGTTATTCATTTTTTATGCTTGTGGGCACTTTGTTGAATAAATAGTTTTTTCCACTTTTCTCTAAGGAGATTTTTTTCCTGGATGAGTTGGGGAGTTTGGGTTTGTTTTCCAGAGGGATCCCATTTGGAGCTTTCCTCCCAAATTTGCCCTAAACCAGGACAGTCAGATAACTTGCTCAGTTGAAGCAGGCAGCTGCAAATGTCCAGGCCAAAGAAAACCTGGGTTCAGTCATTCTCAGGCCTCCCTAAATCCTTGGGGCAATGGAGCCGATCTGCTTTTCAGGCAAAATGGGATTATTCAAGGTGCGGAGCTGTGTTCTAGGAGAGGAAGAAGACTGCAGTTCCTTCCCCCATGAGTAGACCCTGATGTGGTGTATGCACTGCAGGTCATTTGGTGTGCTGGGGAAGCCCTCCAGCTGCACATGGCTACATTTGGCTGGGAACATACCACATACAATTGTGTTCTAGAGACAGACCCCCCTGACAGAAATGCCCAGAGAATGTGTGACACTACTCCTTTGGAGAGTCCTAGAAATCTGCTGAGTGGGGAGAGTGGTCCGTGTGCGAATATTTGGCTTCTGTTAGCTGTTAGAAGGTGTAAGAACTTGTTCCTCCACTGGTTCCAATAGCATGAGCTTCTTCACCCCTATGCAAATAATGCAGTAACTGGCTTTGTCTCTCTTTATATGAGTGTATATCAGTGCTGGTTCTGTATTCAGTCAATTAAATCACGTGCCCAATTGTTGTAGCACGCTATTAAATATTAAGAGAAAGGGAAATTAAGTAACACTTCACCCTTCTTAACAATTTATAAGCCCACCTAACCTAAATGACAAATTTGAGTAGGATGTGTTGTGTTAGGCAGATTTAATGCAGTGCAGGATTTACACTTGGCTGCTGCTATAGCGAGTTAGTGCTAACCAGACGTGGGCAGGGTGGGGCAGATTATGTGAACCCTTCATGGCCAGGAGAAACTCATCTAGAGAGAAAGCTAAGGCAGTTCCAGCCTGATTCTTTTTAATGTCACAGTTCATTTGCAGAACCATAACTGGAATCAAGAATTAAAAAGCCTTGTATAAAAGTCAGTAACATTAAACCTTTAAGACTCATGTTTCATGTGTCATAAAAAGTCTATGAAAGGATTTTATATTCTGTACAGTGTTTTAGCACTTTCAATCATTTTTTTTCCAACATAACTTTTGTGAACACTTTTATAGCCTCTAAATGAAAAACTAAACTATGTGTCATTCAAAAAAAGGTTTTATGGATCACAGAATTTAATATAAGTTCTGCACCATAACAAGGAACTGATAAACCTATATTAGAATTAATTTAAAATGTAGGAAACAGTTTTAGAAGATTGTGCATCACACATTGTGGTAAACAACACTAGTAAGTAAAATATGCGTTCTATAGACACACTCTTGGAGAGTGAACTGCAATGCCTTAACAGAAATGGTTTAAGTGGTTAAAAAATTATGTTTGTCATTTATATTCAAATCTAAAATTTTCATGTAAGTGAAAATATTTTACATAATGGAATAAACTGTAAAAAAAATTCATCAAATGCACATGACAATAAAATCTGAGTTGAAACTCTGTCCAGTAATATACAATATGATATAAGGTCTAATCTTTCTCCAGGGAAAAGACTGTTACTCCCCAGTGTCATTAACATTTATGAATTAAGGCTTCTTTATGAAATGGCAAAATTAAAATTATATTCTTCAGGTGCTAATACTATAATACACATCTGCTTTACACTAATGGGGAAATATCTTATTTCTTTAATACATGATGGTTATGTGCTGGTATCAAAGGAAGAATGTATCTTAGGAAATATGTATAAAAGTAACAATTTGCACATTTCATCCCCTGTAAAATGCTGCACAGGCTTAAGCAGTAATTTTCCAAAGACTTTTGCAAGGTAGGTAAGTATAATCTGCCAAATATATAGACTGAAATCTCACTGAGATTTCCCTGTTATTCCCTGTTTCTCATGTTGTTTCTGTTCAGGTCTATCTGTTCATGCTGCAAAAGAGCTGAAAGGGAACCTCCCTTCTACATTTCCTGTTTGGAGGGGCTTTTACTTCTGGGACTATTTTTCTGCCATTGACCATGCCTATAACTCCATAGAACAGAGAAATAATATGAACTATAACAATACATTGTGAGTGGCAACAAAGAAATGCATAAAAATAGGACCACATTCATTCTTCTGAGGTTTAGTTGTTAAAGAGCTTCTTGTCGGAGCTTCATGTTATAGTTAATGAGAGAGCAGTTGTTCATTAGGGCTGAAACGAAGCCTGTTCATTCACCACTCCTGCCTGGCATTCAGAGTTCTAGAAGTTCCCAGCAACAGACAGTCTCTCTGAAGGCCATTATTTATAAATGGTGGACAGTTTGATCTTGGCTAAGTAGGCCTTATCAAAGAAAAACAGCAAGTGTGGGAGCACCTCAAAGCTCTCTTATCTAAATCTCTAGGCCTTCAGCGCAGACCTTGGTTTACAAGCTGGGTGTTTAAGCTCACAGGGTAGTCAGCTGCACCATTCCTGCTCCATGCATACATGCCCAGTTCTGTGCCAGGTGAGACCTTTGAAAGTAGCAACATGCAGTTCACTGGGATACTTCAGAGTGACTCAGGTAGTACCAGAAGCTGCCACACATGCAAAGGAACCAAGGCCCAGATCTTTCTGTTGGCTATGACTGGGACTTGGACACCTAACTCACAAGTAGCTATCATATGGGGATGCGGATAAATCTATGTGAGTGAATGTGAAGCAGAATCTCAATCTTCCCCACTGTCTGTGGGATAAAGAACAGCCATATGAGGAGAAGCATGGTGGAAGACCAGGATTGAGTGCCATATTGTTAGAACTATGATGGAGAATATAGTACAACAACAAACCATTTATTGACCTAGACAGAAGTTCCCTTTAGTTAAGTGTCAAAATTTTATCAGTGACATTACTTATTGTTGGACACATCTTTTTTTGTACTGACACAATCCTGAGTTTCCATTTGCTACCTTTTAGAAGGTCAGGGACACTTCATATTTTTAATTATTTCTGTAAAGTACAGTTTGGTGATTTGGCCACTCACAGAGGTTGTAGCCACTGTTTGCTGTCTTCGGATTTCAAAGACAGGAACAGTAGGCACAAATTGAGCCAGAGAAGTAAGCAGTGAGTATGTGTACTGCTTGTCTCTGCTGTCTACCTGTGCAGACTGTGATGAAGCAGTAAATTGGCTGTCCTGGGGTGACTTTATGATGCTTGTATCCCCAGTTGTCTGTTCTGTTTTTGCTGGATATTAAGCATATCACATATTATCTTTGTCAAAGTTTATCACAGAGCTACATACTTTTTTTGTGTGCTTGCCCTATCCTTTTTACACTCTGGTGTGCCCAAGGAATCTTGGATACAGTCATCACCGTGTGCAAAATCTGTGTATATTTCACATTTTTTTCTATCTGTCCTCCTATTAGCATCAGTATTGCCAGGAGATATTCTGCTAAGGAAATGCCTATTGAACTTAACTGCTCAGTACCTCTTATATTAAACACTTAAGGATGTGCTTAAATTGAAACATAAGTCTATGATTTTCCTTTTCAATGAGGTATTTAAACATGTTTAACTTTTGGGCCTAAAGAGTGCTCTAATAGGCTTCACTGAATTTGTGACAAAATAAATTGGGTTTTAAGTTAAAAACAAAACTGGTGTTTTGTTAACTTTACATCAACAGCAATAATTTTGATTTGCCATGTGTCTGGCTTTTGCTAGCTAATTTCACTTCACAGACATTTCATTAGAGTAATTCACTGTAGAAGAAATAGCCTTGTGGCTTTATGAATCTTCTAGGGAATTTTAAGCAACAGGATTGTTGACAATGTGCTACTTCCCTGAAAAGTCAACCTTGTAACTTGTATAACTATGCCTAACCTTAGCAATACTTTTAAAATTACTTGTACACACATCACCTTCCCTACATGTTTTGACAAATGACACATTTCCTTTGGTGCTTCTTTGTGGGTAACAGCGTGTGAGGATATGGTACTGGCAAAATTTATTACAGTTATTTTGTAGTTGATATTAAAGAACATGATGTATTATATCAGGTGTCTGACCTTTAAAGATGTTAGGACCCAATTCATTACAACATAAAATTTACATATTATTCAACATTCTACTGTCCTTTTATGAAGAAGTCATGATGCATACGTACATGAGATTTAGGGCAGACAACTATCCCTGCACATTGAACACTAGAGATTGAAGACAATGTGAAATAAAAAATATTGCAGTTTAGAAAAGATTCACTTTTTTAATCCATTAAATGGATGACTCTGGCTGCACCTTTTTGAACAACATCTTAGAAAAAATAAATGGAGCACACAGAGACAATGCTGTATTGGATATTAGCTGTATTCCTGTGTCTTTTGTAAATCCTGACAAGACCTACCTGCCTCTGTTCCCACGTTTGATGAAGTTTTGCACAGATATGATATATGAAGACTCAGGCTGGGGCATTTCATCAGTGAGAAATTGATGAGTGTTTCTGTGCATTGTGTTTGCACATAGTCAGCTGGAACCTACTCTGAACACCAGTAGTACTGCAGGTACCAGCAGTTCTACCTTTTTTTTCTCTGCTTAATTATTCTTGTTTGGGGGGTATGAACATGCATTCTTTGCCACAGCAGATAGCAGCAGCTGCAGTCCACCACTTTCTATAACACCTCAGGTGTGCAGCTGATATTGTGCACCTGGTTGTTGTGCAGTCAGATATCTGGAGATGCACCAGGTGTTCACACCAGCAGCTGTTCTGCTGCATTTGTGCCACTGCTCCAAGACCTTGCTGTTGGAGAGCACCCTATCATTTCATAAGAGTAAAAGTGCAAAGGCATTACATGGGGTTGGCTAAGACACTTGATACAGCAACTGTAAATTGTTCAAGCTTCAAAATCTGTGTAGAGGAGTGGTAATGACAAATAAGCAGTATGCATTGACTTTTGTTGGAGCTGGATGGCTCTTCCATTCCAAACAGCTAAACAATATTAGCTGTAACCTCTTATAAAGGGTGTGCTGGCTTCTCTACTGATCTGTGTGATTTTTTTGGTATTCCATTGCATCTTGAGGCAGCTTTTTCCAAAACATCAGAATTTATTGACAGATTTCAGTGTTGTGTCAAGATCATAGGCTTAATATGATTTTCGCTTGGAGAAGAGTGGATCAAGACTGGGTCACTTTGATTTTTTTTGTTCTAGGAGTCAGACTCCAGGGGTAAGACCCAGATGCCTAGATTTAAGTAGGCAAAGTTCCTACTTCCAGCTCAGTTACCCCATTTTATCTAAGGGTTGCTGATCACATAGCCTTCAGCAAAGACTTGGACATGGGCTTTGAATTTGAATGGATTATGGATTGAAAATTGCACCCTCTGTTAGGATACGGAACACAGGCTCTTTATTGTTATCACAAAATGTGAAAATACAGGCAGTAATGTGCATAAGAGATGAGAAAGAGGACCGGGACATGTCCTGCCTGAATTAAGCATGGTTTTACTTGCAAAGCCAATTTTGCAAGGATNCTAGACATATGCATTATGAGACTATTTTTATTTATATGCTCCTCCTGCATAAATGTTGCTGTATTTATTTTAAAAAAGTTAACCTGAGCACTGGGCATTTATTTTGTGACGAATTGATGCTGCCTAGTTATTTTCTTACAGATAATAAAGTAATACTGGGATGGACTTATTTTACCATAAGTTAGCCTTCTAGACGTTGGGTGCTAACTATTTAGTTAGTCCTGAATCTTTCTGTAGCCAGTGAGTAAGGACAGACACCTACTCTCCCATCCAATTAATGCCTACAGAGGTTTAGTGTTTCAGCCAATCTCCCTTTTGTCAAGAGAGAGACACGATGACCAGCTTGGGGCTAACTTCTAGGTGGCTCAGATTTGATGAAATAATCCCATGTGTAGTGGCCAACATAAGAGATTGCAAAAAAAGGAGAGAAGGTGTCGTGGTTAAGGGAGCTGAATACAACCATAGGGAATTTTACTCTATCTGTACATCTGTCAGGGAATTCCTGTGGGATGCTTGGCAAGTCACTGAACAGGTGGTCAATAATTGTGTATTTCTTGTGTTATGGGTGTCTGGAGTCTGATTTACAGAAGCAATAAGCATTCACAACTGAAATTGAAGTAAATTGTAATTTTACTGTAGAATGCTACATGCTCATAAATACTTGGTTTTGTTGTTCTTAAACTGAACATTGCAAACTGGTGAATTCTTTGGGGCCCAAATTTTTGGTACCATTATTCCCAACTGTAAAATGGGAATAATGACACTCATCTCCCAGAGGTGTTTGGAAAGTCTTACAAAGAAGCCCTTGGGGAAACAAGTAATTCTGTGTTCAGAGCAGGATTTGAATTGTGTGCAGCAAGACTCTGGTTCATATGCTGAACAGTGAGGAGGCAACAATATTGAAAACCTGTTTGTTAACTAAGCCTTAGCCTTAACATGAATTCAGTGAAGCAAGGGGAAAAGATAGACTGTGATGATGCCAATTTAAGAGTTCTAAAAATGCAGGTGCAGGAGCAAATTAAAGTTCTCAGAGGTAGCCTTAATTCTGATGTTTCAGAGTTTTTGACTGACAGAATCTCATAAAGTTCTTTTACCACATTTTGGTTTATTTCTAAGACAATAAGCTGAAAAAATCCCACCCAGAACTGTCACTTTATGTCATATGAACAGCCATCAGTAGCACTTTCTGGATGGTGGACATCAATCACAAAAAACATTAGCCACTTGAGTTAATGGGTAGGAATACCAGATTACTGTGTTTGTCTTGTTAGCGCAGCAGGTTCATCCTCTTCACTGAATACATCGTGAGTTATGCGGGGCATACAAATAAAGAGACTTTCACAGTGCAGGTGCTTTGTGTGGATAATGTGGTGGTTTTCATAGACACTGGCTCTCATCAGGCCAAGGACTTTTGGGTTTCCTGCCATTCTCTGGGAGAATAGCACTCCTGGGCACAAACTATGTATGGCTTCACACTTTGGACTTAGGTCACCTTCTTCCTCCAAGTTGCACTTTTTGTATAAAATTTTAACACCAGCTCTCCATTTTCTCCACAAATCATGCTCAGTCTCATTCCCTCTGGGTTTTCAATAACAGATGCATGAACCCCATTTTTCCACCATACAGCTTCTTGTCTAAACTCTTCTCCCAAAGTGCCTGCCCAGCATCCTTATCCTGAGATCTACTTGGTCCATCTCCAAATAATTTTTCACACAATCCATATTCCATTTGTCTCCATGTTTCCTTTTCCAACCCACTTACTTACACAGGAATAGCTGCAGTGTAGATACCCACATTTAGGTAGCCTGATTTTCAATTCCAGTTGCAAGAAAAGCCATTTGCAGTTGTGATGGGGCATGCCTGACATGGATACAATCTCTTAGGAATTAATCCGGTAATCCTTAGTCACTTACAAGCGCATTTTACATAGTTTCAGAGACTTGAAATACACTCAAATTTAAGGTAGGCTTACTGAGGGTGAAAATCCCCACCACAATGATAAATTGGACTTTAATTGCACTGTAAATGCTCCCAGAAATGTCTGGTAGGGAGTGTGCTTGAAACAGTCCTCTCTTCACCCCACCTCAAGACTGCTGTACCATGCCCCTGTAACACTGAATCTTACAGTCCCAAACAGCAGCCTCAGTCTGCAAGAGCTAAGTTTCACATAGTTCCTCTATCCTGTGCAGAAATGCATTCTGACATTTTTTGAGAACATCTATATCATGTCCCAAAGACATGTGAGAGTTTCCTTACAGTCTCCAGCACTGTGCTGCTACTGTGCTGTGGACAATGTGAGCTGAAAGGCAAGGGATAAAACACAGCAAGGGTAAGAAAAAGAAGTTTGGCACCAAAATTTTCACCCTAAAAATTCTTGCAAGCAAAACAGTTGGAGAAGTTCTGGGTAGCCTTCTTAACAGATTGTACTGCCATGCCACCTACAAAGTCCTCATCTCCTCAGGAAGCTGTGCTCATTCGATGGTTTCAAAATTGTTTCAGATCCTTCAATTAAAGATGACACATACACTTGTGCAAATAAGCAATATTTTCATTAAAAATATGAACACTATCCATGTGAAAATGAGCCCAAACACTAAAGACATGCCCTCTATACTTTTGCTGATCTTTGCAACTAGAGCATTCAACACACTTTTTTTTTCCCCAGCTATTAAGTTAGAGAGAAATAAAACGAGCACCTAAGCAACAAGAAAATTAAATGAATAAACATTTGAACAGAGGAAAATACAAACTAAAATAACAGGTTTTATTGAAATAATATAAACTGGTAATAAAGCTTGTGAGCTTGTGAGGTACAATCTGGCAAGACATCTTAATAGGACACATAAGTACTACAGAAAATCTACTGATATTACAAGGCATTATTTTCTGTAACCAGGGGAATAAATTGTCACATAGAACCCATTTCAGATTTTGATGCATTAGCTATGGTGTGAGGACAGTGTATGGGCAGGCATTTTACAGATGAAATGTCCATTTATGTCCTATTACAGGCTCTCATGATCCAAAGAACTTTGCTTTTAAGACCCATGCACAACTTGCAGTTTGGTAACCTTCATCCAAGCCAGCGAGGTGTTTCTCAGCATGGTAGCCACGTTGTGAGCACAAAGACTGCTACAACTCTGTTCCTAGAAAATGTTGACCATTATTCTGATTTCACTTCTGTCAGCTTAGCACTGGCATAACCAGACTATTCCAGAGGGTTGGCTCTAATGCGATAGTGACAGAAAGGAAATCATACCCATGAAACCAAGACAGGGAAAATGAGTGAAACTGCAGTGAAAAATAAATGGGAAAAAAAGGTTGTTTTTTGCAGAAGAGGATTGAAGAAATTATGTGAGTGTGAGCACCTCATTCAGCCACTGACTACACTTGCCTTGGACAAATATGTTGAAATTCATGTCCTTTTGTAAGTAAAATATTTCTTGTCTTCTTAGCACTCCATCACTTTAGGATACTAAATGGATTTCCAAGGATAACCTTTAAACTGTATTCTGCTTACCAGCCAGCTGGTCACCTGTGTGCCACCAAGAGGATCTCTCTCCTTGATCAAGTTAAATTTCTTTGCTGCCTGCCCTGGAATCTGGGTCCTAGTGTCAGTGGAAGTTTCTTGCTGCTGTGGACTTAACCACAGGATCTGACCTGGATAAATATGTGCAAAACTCACAAAACTTCACTAAACTTCAGCTGAACCCGACACCTGAGCAGCTATGAGCAGGCTTAACTACTGAATCCTAAAAGGAAGCAATTAATTAATTATTCTTTCTTTTTTTCAATTATTATTATACAATTGAAGATAATATAAATAATGGAATAATGGAATAAATAATAGAAGAAGCTGCTGCGAAAAACTAACAAAAGAGAGAAAAATTAAAAACTTTTTTATGAGCAGTGACAGCTGCTGGGATATTTAATTGTTGTTTATTATAGCAGTTTTTAAGGAAAATTTTTTTCATGGAATTACTTTTCAACTTAACATGTACAGAGAAAATAAACTAGTCCTTCCAAGTTGCTAGTTCCCTTTTTAATCCACTTCTAGGAAAAAGCAAAGGCAATCTGGGTGTTGTGTAGGCATGCATGTGTATATTAGAAGCAGAGTCCTCCAAAAAGAAATCACTCATTACTTTAGCCTTAATAAAAAAAAATAAAAGAATTAAAAGTATCAACAATTGCTGTTTTACCTGATAATTGCAGCAAAAATCACATCTGCACAAACAAAAGGTGGACCTTAGACTACATTACTCAGTACGGGAATATTGGTCCCACAAACTCGGGAGAAAAAAAGGTAATTTATAATGTCCCTTCTAAGTCAGAATATTCTGGAAATCTGTGAATCTGTGGAAGAAAACTGAGCAAAATTTAATCTTAACAAAAACACGTGAAAATAATCTCGAAGAGGGAAAATTGGCCCAGGAAGCAATCTGTCATGCCAGTGTCTTTGAAAGCCTCTAATAATCATCATTAGGTACCAATAGTCGCAGGTGCAGTGCATCGTCTGGCTGCGGGTACCGTGGGGTCTGTGAGCAGCGGCGGCGGCGGGGACTGCGCTGGGCTGGGGCCGCCCGTGCCCGACCCGCGCCGCTCCCCGGCCTGCGGGGCGGCCTCTGGGGCTGCGGGGGACAGGGAGGGGTACCCCCGGCACAGCCTGACGTGCGAAGAGTTCAGGATCAGCAGCCACTGGGAAGTCGGTGAGAGCAGCGAGATGCTCCTGAGCTGCTGCGCTGGGTAGGAGGAGAACCAGGTTCTTGCAGAGGAGTGTACGGAGTGGAACACCCCGAGCGCTCCTTTAGCCACAGAAGTTCGACAAAGCAGTGTGACTGCGTGGGAGTCAGTACTTCATTCCGTGACAATTTTTGCGAGCTGCAAAACTGGGAGCTTTGGAACAGACGCGAGTAACGCGGGAATGATGTGGTGCCGGAAAAGCGCCGCGGTCCGAACCCGCGTCACGAAGGGGCCTCGTCCGACAGCCGCTGCCTTTCCCCGTCCCATTGTCCATTTGCAGCAAGTTTGTTTTGCCCGAACAGTAGTGACTGATTCACTTGGTACTTTCCCTTTTGTTAAAAGAAAGCCTGGAAATACGTAGTGCAGTTTATAGCATTCCTTTTTATTATTATTATTACTTCTAACATTCACAGCTAAGCTTTCGAGATTTGATAAAAATAAAACAAAGGCAGAAAATTAAGGAAAAAAAAAATTAAAAAAATAAATAAAGAAAAGAAAAACCGAAAAAGGAAAGGAGAAGAAAAGGCGACTGCTGTTTGGGATCGCCGCTCCCGCTAGGAAGCGGAGCCGGCCCGCAGCAGAGGGTGCTGTCTGCCCGCGGTAGCGCCGGCTGCACGGGAAGGTCACTCAGCCTATTGATAAATCACTGTGCCGTGATTCCTAACTGACAGCTCAAACTAACATCAAGCTGGATGAGAGAGAACAAAAGGCCATCAAGCAGCCATTTTCTTGACACTTTTATTCAATCACCAGCAGATTGCTTACGACAGCAATAGCAGCTGTTTTGTCTTCATCTTTCCACATTTGATAAAAGGTGTCAACTCAAATTTTTGTAAATAATTCACTTACCCCTACTGCACACACCAGCACTGTTCAGCATATGTATTCTGTGCGAGCAGATCACTGAGGCAGGTCAGGGCTCAATGATATCAGCTGAAGGTCATCTGTGATCTAAACGGAAGCACTGATAAAGCTACAGTCCCTCAAGGTCAAAGATAAGAACTACACTGAGATATTTGTAATGTGGACGAAAGGTTAAACAATAGAGAGAAAAGTATGGTATTGNAAAAAAAAAAAAAAAAAACACAACTGGATGTTGTATCAAACAATAACAGTTAAAAAGATTAATGCATTTAAGTAAAATACAGCTTACCTTGAATTTCTCCTTAAAATAAATTTAAGTCCCAGACCTGAGGAGAATTAGAGAATGTACCTAACATTTCCCGCTGTAACGTCTTCCCTTACTTTAAAGGCTTAGAGAAACTAATAGAGAGATCCTTGAATTATTGCAATATGACACTCTATCTGATGCTGGCAGTAGCCAAAGCACTGAGATTAAAAATGATACATCCTTCAATACTAGGTTGTTTTTTCTTTTTTTTTTCCACCCAGTTATATTACTCAGAAAATAAATCTAGACAACAAATAGTCACTGTTTATCACTATTTGGTTTATACTTTCTAATAGCAAAAGTATATGTGCATTTGAGATTCTGTCTGTGCTCAAGCAGCAGGGAATTTATTGCATGCAATTGATGTACATGAAGATCAGACAACAGTTTCCTTACATTTTCCCATTCTTTCTGCTTCAGTGCTATTCTAAAAACAACTTTCCTTCCTCCAGTGTATTTCTCATGGAGAAATAACCATAACTAAACAAAAGAAGGTCTCTTTTTATTTTTAGCTAAGCAAGATGGTACAGGAATACTTTCTTACTAAAAGCAGGACCCCTGTCTGCATCAATATTATTCCCTCCTTACCCAGCTATATATGAGCTAACAGAAACAGTGTTACTTAGAATTAAGCAAGTGATTTTTCAGCAACTCATTTTATTTGTGGATATTTCTTCATTTTCTTCTGAATACTTACATTACAGTTTCTTCAAAGATACATTTTGCAACTTGTTTAATATCCTTTGTGGCTTGAAAGGTCGTATTGAATTGACTAGGAAAGGTTTTTGGCAAGTTCATACTTAAAATCAAATTGTGTTTTATGGCACAGACTGATCATGTAGCTCATGTGGCAATATTTCCTTCCCTCTGTTGGTTCCTGTGTCCTAGATACAAAAGGATGGCTTGAAAATAACACTAGGATTTTGAATCTGCCATCAAGTATGCAAGACTAAAAACTTCAGAAACTTTCCATTTTTGGTCTTGCTACTATCTTGTTCAAAGGCTCATTCTTACAGGAAAGTAGACCACTAAAAATTAGTGTCTGTGTGAAGAATTAAAATGTGATGTTCTTTCATCACAAAGGCATTGCTCGTGACTGCACACTTGTAGCAGTGAAGGGTGCTGTTATATTATTTAATTGTCTTTGTGGAAAAGCATTGGCAAAGATTTATGAGGACACTGACCATTTACTTTAACCTGTATCATGTTACGTAAAAACAATCAATGTATTTGCCAGTTTACTAATACTGCATTTACCAGCCTATGGCACCTGACACAGTAACTGTAGAGAATAATCTGTGGGCTTTAGATGTGCTGCATCCTTAATATAGGTTTAAACCTCTTCTTCCTCAAGCATTAACACAACAAAAGTGGCATTAGTCTTCTTAACTCATATTTACTTTCCATGAACATATAAGAAATATACTTTCCTATCAAGTCTATTTAAGCTATATGTAATTTTGCAAATGGTCACAAAATTATTTTTCTGACTTTGCTTCTGGACCCAGCTATGTATCAGTTTCACTGCCTACACCTCATGTTGGCCAGTACCTGCCAGTCTCTCTGGAATTTTGTGTGTGATACATAATTTCAGAGAAAAAAAATTACAGGAACAATTTTAAAGTTTTTAGCCTAGTTTCTTAGCTTGTATTAACCAATGCAAATTGTTTCAAGGTAAAAGAAGGAATAGGATGAAGATCTGCTGTTGAATCTTCAACTTAAGTACGAGGAGGGTTGACAGAAAAGAGGGTGTCGAGAAATGGCAAGGGAAAACAGGAGTGCTGAAGAGTGAAGGAATAAAAACATTTAAGGGGTAGAGGCATCAAAATGGGCATGGAGGGTGCTATGGGACGTGGACACAGCAGGCTGAGGCTCTGACTGAAAAAAAGTAGAGCACAGTAGAGGTCATAATAAGATGGAATCTTCCTTACTTGTATTGAACTTGAACTCTTTTTTTCTTTTTTTTTTTTTTTCTGTATCTAAAACCATAGGCACTTAAAATGAATTGCCAGGTATTTTTAATTTATTGTGAGTAATGTGATTTTGGCCATGACTGTGGGATCATTTGTGATAATTGATTCTGGATGAAAATGTCTCTTTCTCATCCCTAAATTTGCACACAAGGTTGACTTGCACTGAGCTCCAGGCCAAGAGCATTTTACTCAATTCTATGTCCTCCATAATCTTTATTATTAGATATCTTTCTAGGTAACTATCGCTCACACATTTGAAAAATAAGAAAAATAACAGTTTGATAATGTCACTGAATTAAATCTATAAACAGAATATGTCTTGTAGTATAGAAGATCCCAATGCCATTGACTGTACTGCAACTAATATAAAATGAAATAAGCCAAATAATGTTCTTTTGCAGCTCACAGATCTTCAGATCTTCACTCTATTCCATCCTTTACCTTGAAATAACATAAGCTGAGAAACTAGGCTGTTTGTGTAGTTTTTTGTTAATAGAGTAGAACATTGTGTATAACAAAAAAGCAACATGAGTACTTATGGTTGTAGATCCAAATCTTCAGGGTTTTTTTGCTTTTTGTTTTGTTTTTTTTTTTTGTTTACAGATGATCAAGCTTGCCTGTTCAGTCTGCAATCCCTAGTCCTTAATTTGCTTCCAAAATAAAACAGAAATGTCTTTGCCTTTTAAATTCATTCTGCTGCCTTTTAAATACTCTAGCAACCTTAAAAGAGAAGCCTGTGTTATGTCTTCACAAGACCAGATCTAAGATGGTAAACTTTAAACATTTTTAGGACTTCTCTCTGGCACCAAGACTAATTGACATGGAATGGCTGATATCTATGTTGTTAAAATCCTTACCCTCCGGGGTAGCCACATGTAAATTGCTAGCACTTAATCATGGTCCTTGGTTTTTGCTGGCTCCTAAATAGTGCTTGGGAATGTCTGGAAGAAGGTTGTTTGGCCTGAGCCAAAACCACAGAAAAAACTGTTCTGATGGTTCAGCAACATGAAGAACCAAGATCCAGAGTCTGGGAATATTTCTAGGAAGCAATGATTCCCGAGAAAGCAGAGTTGACTGCTGCTCTCCTACCTCCACACAGTTACACTGCCTCTCAAGTTTGAAAAAGTAAAATCTTCTATGACTGACAGAATGTTTTGTTGTGCCTGTGTACAATCTCCCAGAAATTAATACTAATTCCCTGAAAAATTGATTGAATTTTTAACTTGCAATACACATTCAGGAAGCAATCTAGGGTAATACTGTTTTGCAATGCTTGTTTACTACTTAATGGAAGTGGATTCCTTAGGAAGAGGTTGAAATATTTAATTGTAGAACGTGTATGGCATTGAGAGAAATGTATGCAACAGATATTACCTTTGTGTCCAGTGGGTGGACAACCTTGCCTGAGTGCTC
>VZUA01024629.1:10204-21998 GCA_013401035.1 Horornis vulcanius | reverse complement strand
TCTCAGAATCAGTCTTAAAGGTACAGAACTCAATATACAGCACAAACAGAATGGACAATTGGGGATACAAGCATCATAAAGTCACCCTAAGACACAGAAACCCAAATTTGCAGCCAAGCATTTATTAGACATTAACACTTCATGTAGCAGAGCACAAAGTAATGAATTATTTATCACACACAGAATGTATTTGTTATACACTGATGGGATTGGGGAGTGTTAATAGTATCTTCCTGGTATAAACTGCACAAGGTATAAAAATATTCCTGGGAATGCATAGATAGGGATCAGCATCTGTGCAAGGTTGCTGCCCCAACAGCTAAGCTTTTCTCTAGGGAGTCTTACTGGTCAACCCTGAATCTGCCTGGATTCAGCCAATGCCTGAACCATCCTGTGCTGGGGAGAAGGCAGCAGACAAGGTGACATGAGGAATGACAATTTTATTATTCCATTAGAGAGAACTTAATATTCCACCAGCAGTCTGGTATAAAAACAGATACTGCCAATGACAAGGACTATGTTTGACCTCTGGCACTTTGTGGAAGAGGCTTTTTCAGTGTGACAAAACCTTCTGTATTCACCTGGGGAAACTGAGCTTCAGTGTGGTGACTGGGCACAAAGAGAATTCAGTGTTAGCTGGGGATCTCTGCTGGCAGCTGAGCCCCGGCCTGGTTCCTGACAGCAGTTTGGGAGTTCCCTCTGGTGTGCTCAGTCCCTGTGCTCCAAGCGCTTCCATGAGCTGAGCAGCGAGCCCAGGGCGCTTTGGGGATAATTCCCACTGGATTGGCAGTGACACAGGCAGCTGCTGTCCCTTACCAGCTGCAGCCCCCAGGACAGGTGGAGGCTGTGCTTGGTCCCCAGCTCCAGGCACAGGGACTCAACCCAGGACTGCCCCAGCAGCCGCACAGACACTGCACAGCCTGCTCAGGCTCTGAACTCTGAGACAAGACAAAAGATAAATTCCTTTGGCAGCTGCAGTTTCCAAAGAAATTGGGGGAAAAGTGGGGGAGGTGAAGAAACAGGAAAATTCAGACTATCTTGGTAGATTCTGTTTGCCTGTTACATCTCATACTTTATTCATCTAATCCACAGCACCTGCTTTTCACGTGGCCTACCAGAGTAGAACTCTTCCTCAAATTCCAGTGACTAAATACTAAAATCCTAAAAAAAATCAGATAAAATCCAGCTGTTAAATACTTTTCAATTTCTTTATTCAAGAGTTTCACAGCAGAAGTTGTCAAATTCTGAATTTTAAGTCATTGTGATTTTCTTTTCAATAAACTACACAGGTAAACACAAGTCACAGTGAGAAAAAGAAAATACATTGCATAGGAACATCAAGATTGGCTATCAGCCCAGGAAACCCTGGGTACTTCACTAGTTTGTTTTTTACACAGGTAACTTTATAGGTTCAAGATGAAATTTTTCTCAGGAATGTAGAAGTCAAAGGAAAATAAAATTACACTTTTTGTGCTTTTAAAAGGGGAAATTAAAGCAGCATCGAAAAAATGTCAACACAGTAACAAAAATAATATATTAAATTGCACATGTCATTACATGTCAATTGCTCATGTATATATTGACAGACAACACTAAAAGGGATTTTGGTTGACAGCATACTTATTATTTGGATAATTACTGTCACTTTTATTTTCAACCTGAGAAATAGGAAAAAGTGTAAACAGGGATTAAGAAATCACAGGTAATAAGTCACTTGATAGAATTTAAACCTGACAGTTTTGTGCTTCCACAGATGTAAACCCTTCTGGTTTTTTTCCCCTCTAAGTAAGATAGGACTTAGTAAACATGACTTAAAAAGAGAACATTGATGGTAATGGACTCAGTACAAATATTAAATGGGCTTCATGGCAGGTTCTTTAGCTTGATTACCTCTGCTATTTTATAGCAAACAAATTATTAGAACAGCTTAAGATAAGCCTTTCCCTGAGAGCTGCTAACTCTGCAGTATTTCATTATCTTTTTGTAAGGAATTGTTGCATTAACAGATAGTTCTACCAATACTTCCTGTGTATTGAGTTACTTTTACACCAGACTCACTGTTCTTAGATTAACTACAAGCTGTAAATGTGCATAACCACTTCAGTTTATTTCATGCTTAACAAAATAGATTTTTTCACCACATTAGCCCTTATAGATACTGTTTTTCAAATATAATTGTAAAATGAAAGATAAAAATCTTTTATTTTATTCCTGAATTAGTACGTAAGTTCTGATGCTTTCTTGTTATACCCATTCTGTTCAGAAAGTGTTGGGACTCTGAAAAGTAAGTTTTTGTCGCTTACTGTTAGAACAAGCTCCAGTTCTTGGAAATCCTGTAGCCTTGCAACATCCTTGTCCTTTAAACAAATACAATAAAGAGTTAGGCAATAGTGTCTGTAAATTTTGCAGAGGCAAGTTAAAATAATAAGCTCATAGTAAGACAAGGTATGTATTTATTCAGAACTATGACAGTTCTTTACAGTGAACTGATAGAGATATCCTGTTGCATATTCTATTTACTCTGGGGTCTTACTCAGATATTTCCTTCTCTTTTTAGAAGGAATGCAACACTGACGGTGAGTGCAAGTGATTAGTGGAATTACACTTGTCAAGATCTACTGCATGCCACCCAAATCCCCCTTTTTTTTAGCCCTTGCTAATTCTTGGAAGCTAATGCTTGCATCTACCCAAGGAGGTCATGCCATGTGGCTGGCTTCCTTCAAAGCTACCCAGCAAGGCCAGCTCTGAACCCCTGCAGCAGTGCTCTGCTGCCAACAAGCAGTACACAGAGTCAGGTTTGTGTCACTGCAGGGAGCAGTAGGGGTCACAAAGTCCTACCAGAGAGCCTGAAGTAATTAGGGATGAAAATAAAAAGTTCCTTCAGCAACAACCAAGTTGTTCTTTCAACAACAACCAAGGGTTTTTTCTCCACTTCTTGACTAACACAGAGTAACACATCCTGTAGTCAATGAAGATGCAGCAGAGTGAAGTCTGTTAATCTATTCCTAATCAGATTTGTCCCATGAGTGACACCAACAATCCTCTACAAGGATTTGAGAGTGAAAGAAAAGTCAGTGGTGAGTTGGCAAAACAGGTCAACAGGTTCTTTCTCTGTTGGCTGCAGGGTAGATGTCACTGAAGGAAGGACAGTCATGTTCAGAGTCCTGCACCCAGAATAACCCTGAAAAACACCTCTGTCCAAGGACTACAGCCAGGCCTTGCTGAACTCACAGAGCTTGGTTGAACTCTGCAGGCCTTTTAAATGCTGTTTGCAGCTCACAGTGGTGTTGTGTTGTACTGAACTTTACAATGGAGTCATAAAATCAGGTATTAACTGGGTCCAGCACCAAATGGTTATGAAATGAGGTGATCAAGAAATCTGAGAACCTTTTTACATAAGAAATCCCAAACAAGTGCTGAGTGTTGCAAGTTGAGCAGATTTTTCATTTTTTGGGTTTTCTTCCCAACATGGGCCTATAGAGGTGACCAACAAATTATTCCTTTGTAACAGTAAAAGTAACCTACAAATCTCTTCTATAAGTTGCTGCACTTAAAGGTAGAGCTCTTACCTTTCTTAACATTGTATTTGGTAATTTTCTGATCTTCTGGACGTGCTCAGGGTTCACACCCAGCTCACAGCAACTCACTCGGAGCAGCTCCTTGTAGGTCAGTTCTTGTCTGTCCAGTTCAATTTCAATGAAGTCATTTTCTCTAAGATTAGGGGTATGTATTCTCACTTTAAGCACCAGTTCTATTAGGAATAAGAAGTCGCATTAATAGGTAGATGTATAAAGGAACTAGAAACAATGTCTCTGTAACAACTTCCAAGTATTTCTATGTTCTATTAACCTCGTTTGTGTCACTGGTAAGAATACATGAATCCTCAGAAAGCAAAACCTGGAATTGTATGACAACAGTTTTAATGAGATTGATTTTCACCAAATTATATGAAAAAAATCATAGCAAATCTAATGCACTATATGTCTGCATGTCTGAACCATTGCATAAATACTCTTTAATTGATTTAAGCTGATTTAACTGCAGCTTATACTGGTTATCAATTTCCTGAACAATCCAAGATTGCTTTTATTGGTATTTCTCGCTCTCAGTTCACTTACTGTTGCTACCCCATGGTATCAGAATGCCTTTTACTTGAAGAACAAAATTCTGAATGGTAACTGGAATTCCAGGTTTCCCTCTCTGGGTAGGCAAAGTTTCCCTGCAGAACAGACAGATCCTAGAACAGCTCAGTGGAGAATGAGCCATGTGGGGTTCTCTTGAGCCCATTGGCTGCTTGCTGATCATCTGTATTTGCAGCTTGGGCTATGCTATCTAGAAAATTAGATTACCTTGGTGTCTGCATGCTTTTAGCAATTGAGACAGCAAATGTTTACATCAACATTTTAATAACAGTTCCAGCAGAAACAAGCTATCTCCATACTTCATTCCCTTCAAATGTTTCCTGAATGCCTAAGCATGGTAATCTGAAAGTCTCTGGAAACACGTGATTAGTCTGAACTGCCCAAGGTGACAGAAGATCAACACAAAGCCAGCAGAGATTTTTGGTGTTACCTTGCATGTTAAGTGGAAAAGCTCCTGTGAAGAAAACGGGCTGAAAGGCCGGCATAGGCCCCATGCAGGAGCTGTTCCCTTGCTGGGTTAGGGACTGGTTGGATCCTGCTGGCGAGGGGCTTCTGCCCCAAAACACCGGACCCTGGTAACCAGGAGCTCTCTGGAGGACAGGATTTGGGTGTGATGGCCCAGCAGACCCTTGAGGCAGGGGTGGGACATCCCCATTGGGAGGTGCCTCAGGAGCAACATTCCCAGGCTGTAACGGTATTCGTGCTTGTCTGTAGGTGTCCGAGTCAGGTACAGATGGAGAGTTGGTGTCTTGGGGTTCCAAGTGTGAGAGATTCCCATTCAGGGTAGGATCTGGAATGCTGGTACTTGTGGTGTTGTAAACATATGGGAAAGGTGGGTTAGCCAGGTAATTGGGGATGATTGGCATATCTGAATCTTGCTTTAAGTCTGTGAGGTCATCTTCCACTGTAAAAAAAAACCAAACAACATTCTTCAAGACTGATTTGGGGTTTCTTTTTTTTCTTTCTTTTTTTCCCGTTTTTTACACAGAGAGAATGCAGTGCTAAAAGCATCACGGGTTAGAAGATGCATCAGGAAACACCATGCTTTTTTTTTCCTACAATAAACAGAATGCTTAAGTGTTGCCATACAAACATAAAAGCTGAGTCTGATTCTAATAATTCTGGGGGTGCTAATTCCTTCTAAACACTGCTTTTGTTTTGGCTTGTTTTAATCTGTAGCAGCACATTGTAACATGGTCTCTGGTGGAATAATGCTGTCATCTTCATAATGTATCAGGACACAAAAAACAAAGGGTTGTATGTTGTTTGATATTAAGACAGAGGATAAAGGGAAGAGAACATGCAGTACTGGGAGAGCTGCAGCATTACCCATTCAACAGCTGGGCGAGACAATGAAAACAAAACCAGACACTGAAGTACAAAGGAGAGACAAGAGGTTGTTAATCGACCACATTTCAAATTACTTATCACCTCCAGCAGCAAAACCTGCTGTTTCAGCAGTTACAAAACACGATAGAGATGTTCAACCAACATCCTTTAATGAGCCGTTTATTGGGGCTAATTTTTGATTTGTCCAACACAGAAGGTAAGGAAAATTAGGTGTTGCTCATACAAGAGCTTCCTACAAATTCAAGAGATTTCTCTCCTGCTGTCCTTCTGAAAACTGGAAACTGCATCTACCTGGCACATAGCATTCCTCAAAATACAGTTTTTCAAAATTTCCAGTGTTTAGAAAACAGTTTGGCTAGCTGGGTATGGAATTTATTGGTAATCCCCTTTACTTAAACTTTGTTTTCTTACAATGTAAACACTCTAGAAAGCAAGTCCTAATATTAAAATCCAAACACAGTATTGTCATATGCAAAACAAATTTTGGAGCACACATACTTTGAACACCCTTTTACTAATCTTTGATGATCATATGGCATAGTCACTGTCGATTACCTCCCAACATCTTCCTGATCTCTCTCTTAGATGTTAAGTGGGCTGGCCTCTCCCCTTTCTTTGTCAGGATGTCCTTGTCAGCCCCAGCATGCAGCAGATAAGCCACAACCGCCGTATGGTTCCGCTTGCAGGCCCAGTGCAAACAGGTCCTACACATAGAAAGCATGAACACTGTGTCAAATCCTGAGTTATGGCAGATTCGTTTCCATTCATTTTTGCTGCCTTATGAGAAGTACACTCTATGCACATATAAAATAGGTTTGAGTTGCAAACTTCCTTCAAAATTCACCATGGACTTAAGAGTCTGCAATGGCACCTGCTGATGTCATTTTCTCTTTGCTCCAATGCTCATTACTGCAGTAGTATTTTTAAAGTTCAGGATCTTTTCAGTTTATCATTTCTTAGGCTACAGCCTTTGGGCTACTGGAAAAATAACTATGAAAGTAAGGTTTGTGTATATTTTAATCTTTTAAAGAATCAGCTGTACTTAGAATACTTGTGTTTGTGTGTGTGGTATACATGTGATCTGTTACAGGTATCATGCTAAGATGCTATATGTACTCTTTAATTATAGCTGCCAGCATAAGTACTTGCACTTTCTGGCAAGTAAATTACATTTAAAATATTGTAAGCATAGTTTCTAAGAACAGTTCTTTGCCCAGTTGCCATTTCCTGCAGCAGTAATTACTCATATCTGCAGACAACTAATTTTCTGCAATTTTTAAGTGATGCACAGAATTAATCCCTTTTCTGTATTTTCAAATTATTATTTTCACTTGCTGACTAGAGAAACATATTTTTAAAACATCCTAAAATCTGCATAGTACTCAGATCTTATTTAATGTGTGTATTAAGGACTTATAGACTCACACATGTAACTTGCTATAGAGTTGTACCATTCTTTCCTATCCCAGGTTCTAGTGGTGTTTGACCTTTCTCTAGCTTTTATATTTTATTTTAATTCTCTAACTCCAGATGAAGAAAATTCTTCAGAAAAATTAACATGTTCAACCCTTCTCCAAGTTTGTTTATTTATTTTTTAAGAATTATATAAAATAAAGCAGAGATAAATAAATTTAGAAAATAAAAACTTTCAGTTGGAAGTCCAGCTCCAAAAAGCTTTTTCCACTTCAGGTGATTTGCTTTGGTGGGATTTTTTTTTTTTTTTTTTTACAGATAGAGACTGCAAAGTCAGACAGACACAACAGTGTTTGCATTGAGCATAAAATTTGCTGGTTTAGTTTTTAGAGAAGATATGTAAGGCTCAACAGCAGAGCTTCATTTTGGGATTCATCCTGGCCATTCCACATGACCTGTGCAGAGAGGAACCATCTACCCATGGACCTGACACATACCAAAATATAAGTACTCAGAACCTCTAAGCATCATACATACTAAGAAGCTCACTGCAAAAATTTTAATTGTACAAACTTAAACAAAAAAAAAGATCCATTTATTGCCATGGTTAAAAATTACCAGATCATTGTTTTAAAAAATAATTAATTTTATTACAAGACTGATTTCATAGATTCCAGTTTCAGATTCAAACTCATTCTGATAACACCTTGCTTTTTATCTTACTAAGATAATTCAGTATCCTGTCAGTTAAATTTTTACATGCTTTAATCTTAATCACAATTTAAAGCTCAAGTTATTAAGTGTTTCACTCTTCTCAAAACTGCTGATTGAACTTTTATCTCTAAAACTCTTGCTCCTTTCCTAATTTTATTTTTCCTATTTTTAATTATAATGTCATAGAATCCTAGAATTATTTGAGTTGTAAGGGACCTTAAAGTTCATTTCATTCCATCCCCTGCCAGGGGCAGGGACACCTTCCGCTATTCCAGGTTGCTCCAAGTCCTCTCCAAACAGGCCTTGAACATTTCCAGGGAAGGAGCAGGCACAGCTTCTCTGGGAAACCTGTACCAGGGCCTCACCACCCTCACATGGAAGATTTTTTCCTTATATCTAATCTAAGTCTCTCCTCTTTTAATTTAAAACTGTTCCCCCTTGTCTTATAACCTATAATCTATAACCTATAAACCTATGATCTATATAATCTGTGTGTGTAAAAAGTTGTTCTCCCCCTTTTTTTATATAAGTTAATAATTTCAAGCACAAAACAGCACAGTAAATACAGGCTGAATTGAACCTGCAGAAAAAGCCTCTGAAAATGCCTAAGCATTCCCTATAAAATCTTCCTTCAAATAAAATTATGTGTGTATGTCTACAGTCTTACTTGTACAAGTATCTATTACAAAACAGCCTTCGCTTTAGTGTCCTCAGGTGGATCTGAGCGAGACGCCAAATCCCAAGTGTTTGTATACATCGCTGGATTAAGTTCCCTGCTTGAAAGAGAAAGTAATTTTCTAACTTTAGTTAATAATAAATATTTCTGCTTAGGCAAGAGCACGTAAAACCGAAGTTTGTGTTCTGACAGACCACGCTGTCTCAGGCTGAAAAAAAAATCAAAACCAACACTACAAAATAAGTCCACAGAGACCTGGAGAAGGGGCAAACAGGGCAGGAGGTGGAGTGGGGACGCGTGTTTGTGAACCCGGTTATCCTCTCTGGAATAGGGACAGCTCCATAGCGGAGTATTCGGAGGCGGATCGACCTTTTTCTTCCTTCTCAATTCACCCAGCCTCGCCTTTCACGTGCGGAGCGAATTGGCGGCAGCCTCCACACGGGACCGCCCGGGCCGAGCTCCCCACGAGACCCTGGGTTCCGGGGGGCGCCCTTACCATCCGTTGACTTCGTTCTGGGAGTTGAGGCCGACCCCTAACTCCACAAGCCGCCGCACCTCCTCCGCGTCGCCAATCGCCGCCGCCTCCCGCAGCCGCTCCTGCCGCTCTCGCTCCGCCATCTCCCTGCAGCCGCCGCTCTCCTCCCGCATCGCTTCCCGCACTCCCGTGGCCGCACCGCGCCTCCACCGCTACCGCCGCCGTGCTGCGACGTGGGGGACGCTATTGCCAGTGACAACCCGGCCCCGACAGCCGGTTCCGGGGCGCGGCCGCTGCCCGGGGATGAGCCGCATGGCGCAGTCCTGGGTAGATGTTTAGTGGACGTAGAAGTGTATCGTATGCACTGTCTCCTGCTCTGCTGATTGTTTTTGAGGGCTCTCGATTTATCGTGGAATGAACTATGGAATCATCGAGTGTTAAGTGTTGGGAGGGACCTTAAAGATCGTCTCGTTCCACCTCCCTGCAATAGGCAGGGACACTTTTCTCTAGACCAGGTTATTTAGAGGCCCCAGCCAGCCTGGCATTGGACACTTCCAGGGGTAGGCCATATTTCTAGCTCACTGACTGTACTAATTTAGTTAAGATTAATTTTATCCAGTGGTTTTACTTAAGGAAGGAAGAACTTTATGATAACCACAGTTATGCTAAAACCTGCTGCTAAAGAGGCTAAATAGAGGGATTCAGGAAAACTGGGTTTGCCTGGTAACTGCATGAGGAAGTACTGAAGAAAATTTTAAGATTATGATGATTTTGGTTAGGAAAGAACATAACACTCATCTAGTTCCAACCCCCTGCCATTGGCAGGGACACCTTCCACTAAACCAGGTTGCTCCAAGCCCCATCCAGCCTGGCCTTGAACGCTTCTAGGGATGGGGCATCCTCTTATCCTGCATAGGAAACTCCCATCATCATGCATTCTCAGCAGAGTCAACTAATCCCTAAAAACATAAATAAAATAAAGATCACTATCTGTCTGAAAGCAATTGGAAAGGTTATAAGTAATTCCTGCCATTTGCATGGTTTGGTTTGAAAAGCTGGTTTTTGTCATTGTGGATTTGTCCTAAACCAAGTCACAGAGCAGTCAGTAAAAACTTGACCACTATAAAAAGTCAAAATAGTAATTTCAAACTCCACTCATACTTTTGTATTCCAGCTTGCTCTGTGCAGCCACAGCAGCATGCCAAGAAATTCTCTACTAGTCAGGCTCCAGTGTACCTGTTTGCTTCCTCAATGCAACCAGAGCATTACAAAGAAACTGAAACAGCCCAGTTCTGCCCCAGTTCCCAGCATTAGCACCCTGCCTTCCCTCCCATCCCCAAACCCAGACTGCAGACTGAATTGACTATTGACTGAAAATTTATACCATAACTTGTGTTATGTTGATTTCAATTATACTCTTCCAACTGTTCCATTGGGTTGTTAAATCATTACAATATTGCAAGTTTGTGGTGCCTCACAGTGCTGCATTAGGGAGTGATTTCCAATAGGAAACTCTGCAGGTAACAAGTGGTGCTTGCCTGAAGCCCTCATTGATGCTGAACAAAGTCGCTGTCAGGCTAAGTGGGTTTTACAGGATCAGCATAAACATTGCTTCAAGCTTTTCAAAAAACATTATATAATTAAAATTTTAATTATTGTATGTACTTAGGATGTTCAAAACAATGTTGAGTAAGTGGGAAATAGTTGTCAATTAGTATGTGAAATTAAGTATATATCGAGTATAAAGTCACATCCAGAAAGGAAAACTAAATGGGCTGGTTCTATGGTCGAAGAGTAAGATTTATTTTACATATGCAGGACTTCTATTCTCCCTTAACTTGTCAAACATGGGGATAGGTTTTCCAGGGAAATGGTGGAGTCATTATCCCTGGAAGTGTTCAAAGAAGGTGTGGATATGGCACTTGAGGATATGGTTTAGTAGTGAGTGTGGTGATGGTCAGACTGGATGATCTTAGAGGCCTTTTCCAAGCATAATGATCCTACAATTCCCTGAATTTTTAAAGCAACATGCACAGCTGGAGGCACTCAGGACCAGGACTCAGTAGCTGTGCATCAGGAGCAGTTTGGGTGACTTTCTCCTGCCAGGATGCAGAGGGGACCATGATATTGCTTCAGCTATGCCCCAGCCTGTGTCCTTAGCCTCCAGCCATGACCAGCAAGGCTACTAGCACAGAATCACAGACTAACTATATTAGAAGAGACCTCCTAGACCACTGAGTCCAACCCAGCAATAACACCTCAACTAGACTATGGCACTGAGTGCCACATCCAGTCTTTAAAAAAATACATCCAGGTGTAATAAATAGGTGTGATTCGTGCTAATAAAGTGAAATAGTAATCAATATTGATAGTTAAGATGTAACACTGAGGAGGGAGGAGTTCCCCCCCTTGTCTTTGCAGATGTTCAAGAGAAGAGCAGAACACAGGAAGACACCAAGATAAGACTAGCTAAATTTAACTGAGAGACTGGAGATTTGGGGGAACTCCAAGAAAATTGTCAATTATATGAAATTTATTGCCCAGAACATGGTAAAACTTGGGGAAACTCCAAAATTATATGAAATTTATGGCCTTAATATTCAAATATAGTATCAGATTATATAATAGAAGCTTAATGCACACGTGTAATCTAAGAAGTCATTGAAAGGACACGTGAGGAAGACGATGAGCCTTCCTCCCTACGAACCCCAAAAGTGGGGAGACCCCCTAAAAGGGGATAGTGGAGCATGCGTAGTGAAGATGATGATGAGCAGAGATAAGAAAAGTTACAAATCGAAAATGGGTGGTAATGGGTGGAGACGGAAAGAATAAAAGAGTTAATCCTGGGGTGTCTCATCCGTACACGGCGGGATCCAAGTCCTGGCGCTGTACCCCCGCGCGGTCCTTTTTGCTTACGCACTATTATTGGAACCAGAATGTAACAATTACTATTATACATTTAAGCTGCTAAATTACAATTATTGCTACAATTAAAATTGCTGCTACATTTAACTTTGTTTTGAG
>VZUA01024628.1:0-13900 GCA_013401035.1 Horornis vulcanius | reverse complement strand
ACACTTTTATTCTTTTTTTAATTTTAAGTCAACACTGGAACATCTGAGAGCAGGTTCAGCACAGCCATTGACCTTGCATGCACCCTGATTCCGCCCAGCAGTTGTAAGCAGTTCACAGCAATCACACTCAGGTGTGACTCTGGCATTCGTATAATTGCCTTTATTCTCAGAACTTGATACTATATTTGTCTCAGCTCTCAAGCTATTTTACTATTTTCTAAAGTGATGCCCAGGTGTGAAACATAAACAGCTCACTGAGCTTTAATTGGTCAATGACATTTATAGTCCTCTCTCTCTCTTTAGTCTTACTAATGAAAACAGACTCTAATACAGCATGTTCTGGTNAGTTCTGTACCAATGGAGGACAAATCCTTTTCTCTAATACAACTGTAAGAAATTGTAACCAATTTGGGAACAAGGTAATTCCAGGCATAAGAGTGAAATAGTTCTTAAACTCTGAATGTGGATAGTTCCAGGCAGATAACTGGAGAGCAGTATGATGAATACGTCACCTCATGTTAAACTTCTATGTACTGTCAGTGTCAAAATAATAATTTTAAACCCACTTCTCACACCAAGTCTATTTTAGGTAGCTCTATGAAAAGTCAGCTGCTGCCAAAATCCTTCCCAGTAAGTCCAGTTTCAATGTAACCAGGGCAAACTTTGAGCAATCAGATTTGCTTTCTTAGCAGAAATTTTATATATCCATGGCATGAGTAAGTGCAAACCTCTATCAAAATGCATTCCCATCATCCACAATTATGTCCTTGAGTCAGAGAACTGCAAGTACAGTACATTCTGCCATTTCTCTTACTGCACCCATGCTGTTTATTCTCCCACCACAAAAGTTTTCAAGAGCACCAAGCTGTTGTTATGACTCATAGTAAACACCAACGCAAAGCAAGCAGCCCAATTTTCTTCTTCCCTGATTTCACTAACATACATTCAGTTAGAAGAGAGAAGAAAAAAAAAGGGGGGGAGAGAAAGGAGAAAATAACAAAGGTTCAGTTCTTATAAGCTTGCAAATCCATGTTGAGAAAAGACAAGGCTGGAGAGGACTAGACAAGAGATGAACAAAAATACCATAGCAATCCAACACATGGTGAGGGGGTGGAGTAGGATAACGCTACAGAAACGAATGCTTATGACTCTCACATCATCACCTCCAAAATAATCAACCAAGAGAGATAATTACTGGGGTTAGCTTAAGTATATATATGTGTGTGTGTACAGGCAGAAAGGAACAGAACGAAAGGAACTGATCAAAACCTCCATCTCAAATAGACAGGTTATTACTTAGCAGCCAAACATAAGCTCTAGGTGAGATCAAACTTTAAATCTGAGTCACAAGATTTTTGACAGCAGCGTCCATCTTAACAAAATGAAGTGACAGGGTATGGTATGGATACAAGCTAAATCACACAACCCTAAAAAATGTTATAAAAATCCTCAAATATGACTTTTGAAGGTAAAAGGTTAAGAAGTTCACTGCAACCCAAGTTTCATGAGCTTTACATAGGGGGTTTTAGTTGGAGAGTGCTGATGGATTCTGCCTGAGAACTGAAGGCAAACACCAGACTTCTCCACAAGACCAATCCACACCTGTTACTGCTGGTACTCCTTCATGGAGTATCTTAAACTATATGGATGACAAAGTCTGTGGCTATAACTGGTGTTCATCACCTTTGACAGAAAGACTATCTTTTTTTCTGAACCTGTGCTTAGGAACATAATTTGAGGTCCTTGTATCTGGCGTTAACTTTGAACCATTTTGTGAAACTGAACACTTCTCCATTTTCTGCATGCAAGCAAGTGAAAAATAAAATGCAAAATAAATTAAATGACAAATAAAAACTTTTGCTTGTTCTCTGATTTAATATCATAAGCTGTTTAAAAAAAAAAGAAACCACAAAACCAAACAACAAAAGATGGTCTAAATGACGGCTGGCAAATGTACTCTGTAAAGAAAACAAAAAAATATAAACTCCCACAAAAGGCTTATCTATTTCAGAGTGATCATTGCTAATTTTAAATAAATCAATGAAAGGATACAGCTATGTGAAAGTGTATGTTTTGTTATATTTGAAACAATTTCTAAGTCATTATTCTCTATTTTCAGTTAGAGAACCACATTCAGGTAATGCTGAAATATTCATAATCACATTTTTTCTCAAGCTAAGTCAACTTTGAGATTATTTTTAACATGAGAGTTCCCTTAAGAAATGTGAAAGAAAATATGGGTAACTTTGAGGGGGTTAAATGAATACAGAAGCCCATATCATGGTCTGTTTTTACAGTAAGTTTTTACCTGGGCATTTTTCTAAGATTACTATCATTCCAATTAAAATTTGGTCTTACATCTCCAAGTTGGTATGATGATTTATTCCTTGAGTGGGCCAACACCTTTTACAAAGTCAACATGATCCCCAACTGGGTACCAATTCCAGGGTGACTTTTAGACTGGTCAACCATCTCCTCTATAAGAAACAGGAAAATAAGATGTTATCTTGCTTGTACTGCCACAGAAATGCTGAAGTCCTAAATGAAGAATTCATACAATTCACAGAAGAACATAATGGGTAATGTTGGGAGGGACCACTGGAAATCATCTGGTCCAACCTCCCTGCTCAAGCAGGGTTCCCTAGAGTACATGGTGGGCAACTTTTGAATATATGCACCTGCAAATCCAGTCCAGCAGTTACTGATCAACTTGTAAATTTCCATTCTGGTTTTCTATTGCTCAAATTCAACCTCAATGTTTTCAATTTGGGGGAATTTGGAAACCATATTTGGCAAAGGAAATTATTTTTCCCAAGGACAAGATATAAGACTGAGTTCACTGCCCCAGAAACACATTTGAAAATTTCTGTGTTCAGAATATCAAGATTAAAGAATAAATTATATTTTATTGTGTTTACAATTCCATGTTTGAAGTGCACATCCTTTCTGAAAAGACTTATGCTTTTACCATTTTCCTCCCTGTAAAAAAAAATTAAAAGTCCCATTATAAGTGTTCCCATCAGCAATAAATTTCTTCTTTGTATTGTTCCAATCAATACCAAGACTTTTCTGCAACAGATTTAGGCACTCAAAACAGCAGTAGGTGGGCCACATGCAACCACTAAAAATGTCACTCTTAGTTAACATTTCATAGCAGGCATTGAGCTACACAGCAGGAATAACTATAACCACAGAGGAGAATGGAAAAATGATGGACAACTTCCTCCAGCTTAAGGAAAGCATCAGGAGAAGTTTCAAATGGAGAGGAAGTGAAAATCAAATAATCATAAAAATTACTCATAAATAGTCCTACACAGAAAGAGTAAGGTTAAAAAAATCTTGTCATGAGACTTAGGGGGGCCATTTACCACAGATTTTGGGATCATGACCTGGAAGAGTTCCTGTGTAAGGTGAAGAAGATTTAATGTAGCCATGGGAGCTTTCACCAGTCAGGAGTGATCTCATTTCATTTCAGAGTGGGTGTTCTTGCAAAATTCAGACAATTTTTATCCAGAATTAATCAATTTAAACATATTTCCACTTATTGCCATGTCTGTGCTATTACCTTGTCACCAAACTTAAAGTGTGAGAAAACTCCAGAGCCTACAAGGTGCTACAAGAAAAGATGCGGCTCAGCAAAAACTGAGTGCTTGCAGCACAGGAAAAGAGACTGTTGGGAAAAGCAGGGGAGCTGATGCTCCAAGCTCTGAAGTAATGGAAGAAAAACTTTCCATACTTTCCAAGGATCAGAGAGGACTTCACAGAGTTGCTGCTACTCTACCCGGGAAGCTACTGAGCTGTCTGAAACCTGAAGGAAAAAAAGAATCTAACTGCAGTGACAGTGGCAGAACGATATGCAATTACAGTCTTTTATTACATCTCTATTCACCTTTAGATTTCATTGTTTAAGGAAAAAATATGCTAATTAGTCTAATGTATACTCTCATAAAATCTGATGTCTCTTTAATTTAAAATCTTGTGGAACTTCAAGAGTTCAATATAAGAAACAGTTTTAGAGCAAATCCACCTCAAAGTACTGGAGAACTGGTCACCTACTCCAGTTACATCAGACATGGCACTCTCAAAAGGACTGGAGAATTTGAGTTCTTTCAATAGCACTGCCTGTGGTGCTGCACAACCACATAGGCATCTCACCTGCTCTACCAGCCATTCAGATCAGTACAGAGCCAGTTAAACACCAGTCAGGAAATACAAGTGAGAGGACACAACCTGCAGTAACTCTATAGAATTTCTATCAGGGCAGTATGTCCTAAGCAAGTATTCTTTACTGTCATATTGCTCCAACTAACCCCCCCTCACTATTTCTGCCACTTTCAGTCAGCAATGCTATGAGTAGCTGTAGCAGCATCTTCTGGAAGGAAGAAAATTAGATAAAAGAGAGCCAGCAAGAGGAAAAGTTTATAATCATACAGTAGCTAACTTGATTTAATCAATTGCCTTACGAGGCTAAGAAAGAGATCTGGCATGTGGCCTGTGCTGCAGAGACTGCAGTGGCATGCATCCAGTTATATAATTCTGGCAGCTAAGTTTTTCTCCTCTCTGCTCCTCATCCCGCAGCTAAATCTGTAATGGAGGATGATGCCTCTCTTTCTTGTCTCATATACAAGCACAGGTGAGGGATGGGGTCTACTGCACAATTAAATGAGCTGGCACTCAGCTGAGTGTGCAGAAGGGCATACCTTTTGAAAATATTTAGCTGTTAACCAAAGGATAACATCTCTCTGCAGCTAATGTCATTACAAGGCAGGGGTATTTCAGAGAAGAAAGCATAAACATCTCCAAATACTCTTCTAAGAAATAAATTATGACCCAAGAGTAAGAGAATTTTTAAAACAAACAAAAATAAAACAAATAAACAAAAAAACCCCAACCAAACACAGAAGTGAAGAGGGTGGAAAGAAAACAGATGTAACTGGTGCCAACTATGAAAATTAACTGTAGTGCCTATAAAAGAAGTAGAAACCAAACATGCTGATGATCTCAACACCTCATTTTGTTGCTACTTTGGCAACTTTTGATATACACAAATATTAGCTGCTCATCTAAATGAAGGCAGGGAAGAGGTTATTCTCTAATTGCTGACTCCTTAAAAGGCTGCGCCATTTGCACTTCTGTCCTGGGGTGACTTATAATGCTGAATTGTATCCCCATTCATCTGTTTACCCCCAAAATAAGTTTTGTGCCTTTAAAACTAGATCCAAGAGCAAAGTGAGGGAGAAGGAAAACTGGTGGAATATTTTTGCGGCTGTATTCAAAAACACAGAGATAAGAGCTTCAGCTCTCTCTTGGTGTGTTGTCTGCAGCACAGACAGCAGGAGAGAGCTCTCCTTCACTTTCAGGTAGTTTTTTTTACTTAGCTGAGTCCAGAAGGTTTTTGGAAGTGTTCAGCCGTTGTTAGGTCCAGGAACATCAGGACTATCGTCCGGGGGCCCCCCAAGCTGCGCCGCGGCCGGGACACGGGACCCGAGCCCGGAGAGTCTGAGAGAAAGCCGGGGATACACCCACGAGAAGGACTCTCTCCGACCCACAGAAGGACTTCCTGAATTTGCCATCTCTTCAGAACAATGGGAGGATTCATTGTTTAAAAATATTCACTTTCTCATCTTTGTGAATATTTTGCTTGTTAAATAAACAGGTTTTTCCACTTCTCTCAAAGGAGATTTATGTCTCCTGAACCAGTGGGGAGAGAGGCAGGTTGAATTTGCTTTCTAGAGGGTCCCCTTTGGAGGTTTCCTCGCAAATTTGCCCCGAACCAGAACAACTTCATGCAAGAGGTTTGACAAAGCCCTGCACACAGTAGTCCCACATACTTGTCTCTACTGGGTGTCACAAATGTGCAGGCCTTGCATCAGCACTGGCTTCTGGCAGTGCCTACACAAAACAACACATGAATGCTATTAAAAGACACATGTATTATTCAGTGGGACACTGCCCAAATTTCACCCACTAAACTGAGCAAAAGGAGCACAGAAAATGTACAGGTCAAACCAGAGCATTCTTATGAGTGCTTATGTACAGAGAGAATCAGGCAGTGCACTTTATTGTTTGAATAACCTTGCATATAAAGTGAGAAAGAGACCCAGGTAATATACCATGCACATATGGCATTTCTGTAATCCAGTGGCTGACTTATAAAGGGTCTGGTCTTGTATTCTTAATTTTTTCCTCTCAGATATTTTTTACTATATTTCTTTGAGCCTTAGATTCAGACACCATTAAGAAAGAAGAGGAAGTTCAAACAAATTACCCAACTGAGATCTGATGGGAAGCTAAAGGGTCTGGATATCAATTTTCAGTAAACGACCCTGCAAATACCAGCTGGGAGGTTTCAGGATCCTCTTACAGCCTAGTACATAACTGTGCCAAGAGAAAAAACAATACCTGAGCAGACTCACCACACTTTGCAGTGTAGAACTGAGCAGAGCTGAGCATCTTTGCACAGACTGTCCTCTACACCAGCAGCTGTGCAGGCCACAACATGAAGTCACAACGTACTCTGGGAACATCCAGCTGTACTCTCCTCCTTAGCCTCAGTTTCAATATTTGTGGGAAAATAATGGAAGATTAGTGAGGAGGATTCTAAATACTACATATATCATACTAATTGTTCTTTGGCCTTGTGACTTGGACAAGAAGAGTATCTGTGTTTGGATAACACAGACCTGTGATAGACTTAGAGGCACCCTATAAAACATGCTTAGGATTCCAGCCTTGGTGTGGGAAAGACCAAAGCACAGTGGTAAATCACACCTTCAGGAATCCAGAGGGGCAGGTTTGGTCCTCATCCAGCATGGACAGTGCTCTATGGTGCATCTTTGACTGTGTGCCTCTGGCCAGGTGCTGCTTTGGGGATCCTCTGGTTGGGGAAGTAACAAAAATTAATTTACTCTTGGCATTTCATATGTGGGTTTGGGTTTCTTCCTGTGGCCTGCCTGTGCCAGCTCACACAGTATTTCAATTTGCTGTGGGTTTGAGCTGTTTCATAAGTTTGGAAGCTAACACATGCTCCACAAGACTCCTACTCTATAGGGCCCCTTTCTATAAGGAGAGGAAAAGGACACAGAAACTAGCCAGTCCTGTGTCTGAAGAAGGAATCACAAACCATATCTTGGCACTCCACCTCACTTGACAAATAATTAACCCATACTGCTTTCCAGGAAAATCAGTGCTTGTGCATAAGCAGTCACTTCCAAAACTTCGTTGCATATATAGCATACAGTTTTTAAACTACCAAAATGTAGGCAAAGTGATTTATTCCATCTTTTTACTGAAAGCCAGACCACTACAAAATGTATTTTTTACAAGTGGTTTGCAAGATGATTTTCAAAGCTGATTTTCAAAGCTCTTTTCAAAGATGATTTTTCATAGGTTTTGTAGTTCTTTGTAGTCCTTTGATATATGTCTTCTTCAGTCGCAATGTCTTGAACTCAGCATAAACATTTTTCTCTATTTATTTTCATCATCTCTTTGGTTTTTTTGACACTGCTGAGTGTTGGCTATCAGCTATCTATTACAATCTTACTGTGTTCAGAACAAAACTGGTTAAATGGTTTTGTTATTGCACTCCCTGAAGCATTTGCTTTTGCTTCTGGTCTTCTACAAACTTAGTTATATTAACACTGTGTTATGAAAGACACCAGATGGACAGTACTGGAAAAACCACATCCTTGTTTTCAACAATACATGCCTTAGGTCATCACATCTCTTCCTCCCTATATGAGGAAACATTATTACATTTCTTAGAAAAGATCTACAGGGTGTAGCATGTGGAATTTTTCCCAGATTCTATAAGCAGACAGTTACATCAGACCACAAAATGGTTTTCAAAATAAAGGTGTTTTATACTGCAAGCTAATACCAATGGGATGGAGTAGTCTACTGTAAATATGTCAAAGCTCTCAGTTTTTTCAGACTTTTACTCAGCAGCTCTCATTCTGTTTAGACAGACATTTCTTGTGTCTGTAATTTGTCATCTGTTAAATGTTGGTTTTTTCCATAGGAAAGACATGAGTTTTTTTCAAGATAAAACTTTGAAAGCCTCTTGCTAATTTTCTATGGATCTTGAAATAAAGGATAAGAAACGGGATTGAAGAAAGAGGTTAGTAACATTCACAAATAAAACAAGAAAGCTATCCTCATATTTACGGAGGAAATTCCCTTCGCCCAGTATTCCATTTACTCCATGTCTTTTGGCACAACTGCTGTTGTTTCAGGCTGACATACCATAGTTTAAGTGCATGAAACTGTGAGGGAAACAGTGAAATAGGCCTGATACTTGGCTGACATGATTCCAGTGGGTTTTTCCCAGCAGAGAAGAGTAAGGATAGTTAAGTGATAGTACAGGTAGAAAAACAAAACAAAACAAAACAAAAAAACCCTGACAAGTTGAGTTAAAACCAGTTGCTGAAAACTGAATTTCTCTCCGAGTTTCTGGCACTTGGGAACAGGCAATCTCTCATCTGAGTGCTCAAGTGCTGCATTTTCTGTTCAATAGTGTCCTCTAGTGACAGGGAAAGACTTTTCAAACAGGAGAACATTTTTCTACGGGTAAAAATGAGGTGGAAGAAAGTCTTGAAACTACATGAATCCATTTGTTAATGATCTTATGGCCACCAAGGGACTTTAGTGTTAACCTACACCTGTGCTCCACTGCAGATAAAAAGATGCCTTATTGTTGCAGCTGCTCCTCAAAACCGAGCTGAAAATCCCCATTCCAGTCTAGGGCACAGGATTGTAAGGCAGGCTCGCCTGAATGGGATGAAAGGAGCATATTCCTGCAGCTGCATAGTTTTTTTAATTCTAAGACTACAACCTCTACCNCTGTCAGCTGAGAAGTCTAAAGTAATCGTAAAAAGTTTATTTTTAAGGAACCCTGTTAATAATTTTATAATGTAGCCATAACAGCCAGCATTTTTTTCTTTTTCTTTTCTTTTGCTTTCTTTTGTATTTTTTGAACTGTCATGAGAAGAATAAGCTAAAAAAAAAAGCAATGCAGATTACCACATGTTTTTATGGACAGCTGAAAACATAAATGACAAATCTGACTTTGCTGAAGTCTATATTGGTAAGTCTGGCCATTTTTTCTCATGTTGTGTCCTTTTAAACATATTATTCAAGCACATAGAATAGTGCATAGACATGAAACACAAGATTCATTTTAGAGCAGCTATTTTCTAGTCAGTTTTATACAAAACAGATGAAACTCTGGAAATTAGAGCCAATTAAAATGTTACCTTTATTTAAATTCCCTCCCTCCTGATACTTTGGGCTGCTCTTAAAGACTAATTTCCTACTGTTAATTCCCTTTTAGTTGTGTCATAGAAACAAACCTTTACTCTTAAGTTTATTTCTTAAAGTGAAAAGTCTCACCCTCCTTACCAAGCTGGCTGACATTTTAAAGAATTTAATGCAGAACCAGGAAAAGATAAATCTCATTTTCCCCTCTTATCTAACACATTTAGCCAGTTTCTAGTCTGCTGGAAAGTTATGGAAAACAAGTAGAAATGTCACTAACACTATTAGTCTCTGAGAAGGACAATATGGGTGAACTCCACCGTTGAGAGGACAGAGAAACCAACAGACAAACAGATATCAGCGAGTTACCTGCTGCAAAGCCTTTGGATGGTAACATTAGCTCCTTGCTAGTTTGTCTAGTCAGGGTCAGCAGGAGCTGACTGCAGCACCATCAGTGGCAGAACTCAGCTTCCCTGGACCAGCTTCCACATGAAGTCTCAATATGTCAATGTAAATACACACTGAGTCACATCTGGCACACAGCTGGTGTCAGCTGGAAAACTCAACACCAAGCAGTCCAAGCACCATTTGCAGCAAAACACACATTAAAGTATCTCCAGATGAATCCAAGCCCAGTGGAGGTGAGCAGCTCTGACAGGGACCCTTCCACAAGCTCATCCCCACTCTGAATCCACTATGGTTTTATTGAGCGTCCAGGCCAATGCCACAGGATGTGTTTTCTGTCTCTTTGGCATTGTCAAAGCACATCCCCAGCTGAAACCAGTCCTAGTACACAGAAACACCCACAAATGACATAAAGTTCTTGTCAGGAACTGTAGTGCTAGTGATGCCTTGCAATGACAAAGATTAATGAGTACAAATTGAGAGAGGGGAAATTCAGGTTACATATTAGGAAGACATTCTTTACTGTGAGGGTGGTGAGACTCTGTAACAGGTTGCCCAGAGAAGCTGTGGGTGCCCCAGCGCTGGCAGTGTTCCAGGCCAGGTTGGATAAGGCCTTGAGCAACCTGGGATAGTGGGAGGTGTCCCTGCCCAGGGCAGGGGCGTTGGGACGACACGGCCTCTGAGACCCCTTCCAATCCTTAACATTCCATGATTCTACAACTCTATGAAAGACGGCGGGGAGGAGGGGGCATTGGGAAGAAGAGGGAGGAATTTCCTGGCACTGTCCTCATTGCCACCCTGCTTGCTTTGAACTTCAATTTTCTCAAATCCGTCTAGAGGCTTTCTGTTCCTCACCGAGGCAAGGCGTGAGGAAACAAAACGGACACATGGCGGCAGCGCCACCTGCCGGCGAGCACGGGCAGCGCCACCTGCCGGCGGGGCCGGCGCCCGGCGCTGAGGGCGGCCGGAGTCGGGGGAGGCCCCGGGCGGTGCCCGGGAAGGCCCGGGGGGTGTCGCGGAGCCCCCGGCCCCGGGCGGTCCGCGATGCCTTGTGCGGAAAAAGCCGCTGAGTTCCGCCATCGTTCCCAGCTCCGCGATGCCCCCGCCCAGAGCGCCCTGCCCGCTGCGGAAGGGCTGGCGCCGGCAGCAGAGCCGGTGGGCTGCAGGGCGCCTTTCCTCGGCAGGGCTGCTGAAGGGCTCGGCCCGTATCTCCAGCGGACGCTTCTCACAGTGTTGCTACCATACACCTTTCATATGTGTTTTTTTCTCCTCCCTGTTTGTGGTGAGAAAGTACGGGAGAATGAGCAGGGAATTATGTGCAGAATGACGAGGTAAAAGCGAGCGTCTGCAGGGACAGCTGGGGTGGGGAGGACACAAGTGCCCGTGTGTGCAAGGGGGTTGTGACAACAGGAGGCAGAGGAGGCAGAGATTGTCAGTCCCACAGAGAAGATTGCAAGGGCAGACAGGGAAAACTCCACAGCCTTTTTTCTAGGTACTGTTTCCTTCCACAGATGAAATCCAAACCCTCATCAACTTGAAACCGAAACCCTTCTAAATCCCCATAGTTCTTCTGTACCATCTTAACCCCCAAACCTCATTTTAGAGACAACCTCCTCCTCCTCCTCCTCCTAGAGAATTTTCCTATTCCACCACAACAGTGAACTGAATTTCCAGGTCCTCTTTTCAATAACCACATAATTTTCTCATATATTTTCCATCAGAAACCAGCTTGGTGTGCCTTTTCACTCAAGTGACTTCTTCATAGGCAGCATTGCACAAAAGATAGGAACACAATCTTGGCAAAATGCTTTCTAAATCAAAGGGATTTTGAATTTTCCAGTGTTGACTTTAAGGATTAAGAGCTGAGGTGGGAGCACGTGTAGCTTTTACCTGACATTACTGTTTTTAGTGGTTGATACATATTGTCTTATATATATTAACAAACAGTTTCCCCTGAACAGTGATTAGGGAATCAAAGAGGGCAAATCATAAAATTTAGCCTTTGATCCCATTTTGCCATGTGCTTTTCACACTTTAGATGGAGTGATCCTATGGGGTTCTTCTAAGTCCCTTGAGTCTGCGCCTTCATGACTTCAACACAGTTCCCAAGTAAAACAGGTCTACTATTAAACTCTCCATGTCATACTGGGTTGTTGGGTTTGGGGTTTTTTTCAACAGTTCTACTTGCAACAAGAGATAAGAGAGAGTGGAAGAACAGTTAAAGCGAAACTGAAGTTGCAAAAGAAAATTAAGTTCACCATTTTGTACTGACGTAACATGTTTTGTAACCTATGGATTCACAAAACTCCCAACCTGTTGGTGGGGATCACAGTACCTGTTTCTCCCACCTTCCTCCTTGCTGTTTCACAATTTTTACCGTAGCTAATCCAACTTTGGCTATTTCTGCACTAATTATAGCCTCCCATGCAAACGAGATTCTTTTTAACCACATATAAAGTTATATATATTTAATAACATAAAGTAAGGTATCAAAAGATGCCAACTTTGATAAAGTTAGAGATCTGGAAGAAGGAGTCCCCTTCAGCTCCCAGAGGGAAACCCAGACACTGGCACTCAGAATAGATGGTTAACAGTGTGCTATGCCGCTTCTCTGCATGTGCAGGGGAGACTCCTTCCCTTCTTTATCCACTCAATGCAAGGGAGCACTACACACTCATCCTTGCTTGGTTTTTACTTGGCAGCAATAACACTGGCTACATATGATGCGAAGATGAGATTTGGATTGTCTAGGATTTGCTTCTATTTCCAGTTGAAATGTGGTTACACATAAAGGATTCAAGATTAATCTGCTTGAAATGCTAGAGATGTTAAGTGACAAGAAGCTGGGAACAATGATTTAGAAATGGCAGCTCAATTATGCAGCTTGGAGAAAAATAAGCAAAGACTGAAATTGAGATTAAATGCCTTTAATTCATTCTATTTTGAACTGAAATTTGGATAACATTAGCTTCCTGGTGAACAGCCAGGCTCATCTGCGAACAGTGCTGTCTAACGAGCAGTCTGAAGGCAGCTAACAAAGGAGATGAAGCACTCACTGTGCTTCAGAAGCTTTAGGCTGTTGCAAGAGGGAGACAGGAGGGGAAATACATTCTCCTTGAGAGATTCTCCACATAGCTGTGGCCAAATGAGCAAGTCCAAATGTTCCTAGGAAGTAGGAGTTAACTGAGAATTTCTTTCTCTCCATTTGTACAGGAAGGAGGCCATATCACAGCCATAGACCATAGTCATGATAAATGACCATGTCAATTAGCTTCCTCTACATTTGAGAGGACAAGGCTTAGTTCATAGTGTGTCTGCTGAGTCTGTTTGCTCATTCTTCAAGGTTAGGCCTGAACAACATTGACTTTTTGAGCTTTGCCAAGGCTGCCCTCAAGAGGAGACTCATATTCCGTATGTGGAGCAAACATCTGAGTGCAGACCACCTATGTAGCCTGCCCTTACTTGGATGGTTTGGGCACCCAGCTCTAGGTGACCCTAATTGAACAGAGACCTTGAAGTAGATGACTTCCAGTAGTGCCTTCCTATCTCAACTGTTATTCTATACCTCATGCACAAATTACAGAATCACAGAATCACATACTGGGTCAGGTTGGAAGGGACCGCAGTGGATCATCTGGTCCAACCTCCCTGCTCAAACAGGGTCATCCCAGAGCACATGGCACAGGGTTGTGTCCAGACAGCTCTTGAATATCTCCTGTGAGGGAACTCCACACCCCCCTGGGAAATCTGTTCCAGTGCTTGGTTACCTGCATGGAAAAGAAATTCTTCCTCATATTCCTGTGCAGCACTTTCTGCCTGTTGCCTCTTGTCCTTTTGCTTGGCACCACCGAAATCCTGGCTCCATTGTCTTGACACCCTCCCTTCAGCTACTTATTGTAGTGGACTGACAGGGGCTGGACACCAGACACCCACCAAAGCCACCCTCTCACTCCTCTCCATAGCTGGACAGGGGAGAGAAACTAAAGCAAAGGGTTCATGAGTTGAGATAAGGACTGGGAGAGATCACTTACCAAATACCTTTATGGACAAAATAGGCTTGAATTAGAGATATTAAGTGAATTTATTGCTAACAAAATCAGAGCAGGACAATGAGAAGTAAAATAAGACCTTAAGAAACAATTTCCCCCCACCTCTCCCTCCTTCCCAGCTCTATCTCCTCCCCTGCAGCAACTCAGAGAGACAGGGAATGAGTGTTATGGTCAGTTCATCACACATTGTT
>VZUA01024626.1:0-14736 GCA_013401035.1 Horornis vulcanius | reverse complement strand
TTTACTTTTACAGGGACCTCAACACTGCCCATTTCAGACTGGATCTTACTATAAAACTCTTCATGTTAAAGTGGTTTGAGGTTGATAATGTTTTAAGTTATGTTTGTAAACAAACTTTTAAACACTGACCTGTGCTCATATTTCAGGAGGGAATGGGGAGAATATTTTTTTTCTTAGTAAAGAACTCTCAAGGACTTTGTTCACTTTCCAAAGCTACTTGTTTACATTGTACACTGCGACCACCTTGCCGCTTTTCATCACAAGCTTGAATATTTAAATTCTGTACCTATAACTGTAAAATAGCCAGGATTTCTCCTGTTTGTGATCAGTTACAATGCCTTTTTACAAAACAAACAAATAATAATAAAAAAAGCGAAACACAAACAATGGCTGTAAATTGTTGTAAATTTATTAAATGAGCTTTTACCCCCCTCAGGCTTTTTTTGACTGTTCCTTTCCCCACCAACTCAGGACTTCTTGTCACAATTATGAAACTAAACCAGTGTACTTACATGTTTCATTAAAAGATTTTGATGGAGTCACTGCTCAGAATGTAAAAATGGGGAAAGGGAACTTTATTCCATTTAGTGCTCCCTTTTTTGGATACTTTAGATACATGTTTTGGTTTGTGGTTTTGGTTGGTTTTGTTGTTGGGTTGGTGGGGTTTTTCTTCTGGTTGTTTGGGGTTTGGGGTTTTCGTTGGTTTTGTTTTTGGTTTGTTGGGAGGTTTTTTTGTATTTTTTTTTTTTGGTTGGTTGGTTTTGGGGGTTTTTGATTTTTGTTTGTTTGTGGTATTTTGGGTGGGGTTTTTTTGTTTGGTTGGGTTTTTTGCTTATGGAGGGCGAGACTTTGTGTGATGGTTTTGGGGGTTTTTGATTTTTGTTTGTTTGTGGTATTTTGGGTGGGGTTTTTTTGTTTGGTTGGGTTTTTTGCTTATGGAGGGCGAGACTTTGTGTGATGGTTTTGGGGGTTTTTGATTTTTGTTTGTTTGTGGTATTTTGGGTGGGGTTTTTTTGTTTGGTTGGGTTTTTTGCTTATGGAGGGCGAGACTTTGTGTGATGGTTTTGGGGGTTTTTGATTTTTGTTTGTTTGTGGTATTTTGGGTGGGGTTTTTTTGTTTGGTTGGGTTTTTTGCTTATGGAGGGCGAGACTTTGTGTGATGGTTTTGGGGGTTTTTGATTTTTGTTTGTTTGTGGTATTTTGGGGGGGGTTTTTTTGGAGGGGGTCTTTTTTCCATATTAAGCTGTTGGTGTTGTGATTGTTTGTAATGAAATGGTAAAAAAATATCTAGCTAAACTGTGCTCTGGAAAGCTTTTCAGGTGCATTGGTTTTAAAGGAGGTGTGTCAAATACCTGAACACTTCAGTATCCAAATCAATCAAATTAATTGTAAATTCATATGTTCCCTCTTCAACATGGGCAATAATGTCAAATGTGCTATGCAGGTAGTTAATATTTTAGAAGATTTGAATTATGACTTTATTGACAGAATTGTTACAATGCACACTGATTGTACATAGATAACTTCTATCTGACAAATTAAATTTAAACTAAAAGGACGTGTGGGTCTTGTAGTTTTCTGCTGTGTTTTTCTATACAGTGCTACTTTTCCCCAGGTTTATCATAAAAACATTAAAAGTACTGAATTTCGTTCCTGGTGATAACTAAAGAAGGTACCTAGCCTGGCATCACATGGCAGAAGCTGCATCTGCTGCTCCAGTTTTTCTCTTCTCCTGCAATGTGGAATATTTTTTACAATTAAGCAGGTTTGAATGAAAGCATTACTACAGAACCATGATCTGCCACAGAGTATCTCAGTTAGTACAGTAACTGTGCCTATAGTAAATAAGGATCTTACTATAGGCATAGTTGCTGCACATTAAGTATTAAGCTTATTTAAGTGTAGGCCGGGACTTGGTTAATTAATGCTGCTTTATTTCTTCACTTTTCATCTTGACAGGATCTGAGGGGTTTGAGTGGTTCTGCTTTCAAGCTTGATTGTTCAACAGTGTTCAGGCAGCAGAGTCTGATAAGGTTGTTCATGTGTACCATGCATATTCCACCTCCAAGGGTGGAAACCGAGAAGTCAGAGCATCTCCAGCCATGGACACAATTCTTCCTGGTTGGGAAGCACACAGGTGCATTCTAGAGCATTGACAGGACAGCATTCCCATGGAGCCTGGTTGTGGCTGCGATACAGCACTGTGACCTCACGTGACATGGTTGGCCTGTACATTTTCACCAAAGGTATCTCAGGTCTCTGAAATACCTGGTGGCTTTGATGATGTAGATCTTCGGGAATTAGTCTACATATGCTTTGTAACTCTAACTTTTACTCAGTCATATTTACAGATACACAAATCACATTTGCAATGGTTTAGTTTTTTCCCCTCTGGTTTCCGTTACGTTTTAAGTATTTGAAGTTTGATGATGGAAATTNCTGTATCTTACTTTTCAATCCCATATCCTCTGCAAATGAGCCATTTATCATTCAGTCTAAATGTAGATTTGATCCTTTGCATATTTGTAAAGGAATGTCTTCAAGGAGTGTATCCAGTTCTGAGGCATCCATCAGATACTAACATTGCTTGTCTGTCAAAGATTTTGGGAAGTAAGAATTCTGAGGACTGCAAGAGAAGTTCTCATGTGGCTATTGATAAAGACTTAGGTGTTCCATCTACCATGCATGGAAGTCTAAGATTTCCATCTTAATCCTGTGACGGATTTCTAGTCTACCATTGCCAGTACTACGCAAAAAGAGTAGACTGTTGTTAAGCATGAAAAAGCAGATTAATAACCGTATTACTGCTCTTAAAGTTTTAAGGACAGAGAAATGCATGTTCTGGTTGCTGTTGGATGTCAAGGGTGATGATGTCATCATTTACAGTTGCTCTGTGTTTTCCCTCATTTTAATCCTCCATGCAGATGTCCTGGTGTCTGAGCAGCATTCAGACAGTCGCTGGTTTCTAAAGAATCTTTCACCACAATCAATGGGAGTAGCAAAAGACTCAGTCATCAAGCACTGAAGAATGGCAGTTCCTGCTGTGGTAACATGACACTCCTACAGAAAGTAGTGTGCCCTGACCTCCCTTTGAGACACTGACTCCTAGGAAAAACATCTTTGATGCCCTTTTGAAGCTTGTCTTGTCCATGTGTGATAGTTTGTCAGCCACAAATTAATCTTGTCGGTTTCACAGCCCTAATTGTGTAGCTACAGGGCTCCACTTACAGTATAAAATCCCAGGGAAGTACTGTGGTAGCAAAGCAGTTTTAAGGAGCTGTTTCTGTCTCCAGTGTTACACTAGTGTTCTGTTCAGTGACAGTAGCTTTTTTGGTAGAAAATTACCTCACCGTTACTTAGGAATTGCACAGAAATCAATATAGACAATTTCTTGGTTCTGTTAGAGAGTAGTAAATAGTTAAACCTAGTAATTTAGTAGTTGAGAGTAGTAAGTAGTTAAAATTAGTTATACCTGGTATGAGTTATCCATTTGTACCAAACAAGGTTTATTTTACTGAACTGTGTTGGGACAGGTATGTAGTACTGTCACTTTGTCTTCGTTCTTCCAACAAACTAATGTGGCTGCACCTGAATTTTCAGTTGTGTTCTTAAAATTTTATGCTGAATCTTTTATTTTTGAAGTGGTCTGGAAGCAGTAGCTAAGGAATATAGTTGTGTGGGATACTGATAAAAGCGGCATGAAAGGAAGGTTCATGGAATTAATTTTTTGTTTCTTAAGCTTTTTATTTTCCTTTGTATTCCAATTACCTATCTTAAGATACAAGTTGAGAACACCTGAGTAATGGTAAGTACCTTCTGGTCCACGTACCCTTAAACTCCCATGGTGTATTTGGATGTGGCCAGCACAAAACCAGTATTTCTAACATCTATTTTCCAGGCCCATAGCCCTACCAATTTATTGGTAATTATTTTATTTTTTTGTATTTTTAAAGCTTTTAACAAGTGAAAAATTGTTTTGGGATAAAAGAGGATATTCAGTGATGATTGTTAATTTGGATAAAGATGTAAGAATTGCTGTCTTCCCTTCTGAAAATAACTATTTCTGAACCTTGAATAACAAAATAATTCTGCTTTAAAATTATTTGTAGTGTCTTCATAAGCCTGTTCAAAAACTACTCTTGAGACTGAGGCATTGCAACAGTTATGCCATGTTGCACTAACAAAAAGAAGGGCATTGCTGGAAGGCTGACAGTCTCAGCTGGGTGTAGGGTGCCTGTGAGGGAGTCAGGTGAGTATTTCTTGGATGCCAGATAGGTGATTGTGAGGGAGATGGTGCCCCACGTGCTGCAAGTCCCTCTGATACCTGCTATTCAATCTTTAAGTGTCCAAACCCAGCCTGATGCTGAGTGCACCTATTTTTACACCCCAAATTCCCACCCCACAACTTCACCCTTAGTGTTTTTTGAAGACTTTGGAAATCTCTGCTGCAAGACTTCTGAGACGTTTTGACATCAAACTTTAGATCTATACTGAGTTCAAGCTCTAAGGCTGAAGCCTGAATAACACACTTGGACATTACATATTATTTATTTGACACAGGTTTTTCATCAGGGAAGTCTGTCTTTGAAAACGAGAAAATCATGTGACACTGATCACATGATAGAAAATAATCAGAGAACTTTTATTACTGCAGTACTCTTAGACCTCCTGTGTTTTATTTGCAACAGAGCCAGAATTTGCTAAAGTAACGGAAGCATTTGGAAAGTAATCTCACTCATCACTTAAAATTAGCTATTGGATTTGTGTTTCCCTAATTTTAGCACTGATAAGTGGCTGCCTGTATTGTATAGAGACAATGACACTTTGATATTGTTTTTCATTACTAAGGAGCACAGCAAACTTCAAAGCTCTGATTTGTGTAAGCATACTAGATCATCATTCTTTTCCAGTCTTAATTAGTCAATGACTGAGTAACACGTAAAACTACCATGGCACCAAGTATCCATAATAAAGCTGTTGCAAGTCCACAGCCTTAAATGCCCTTTAGTCTTTTTATCTGGAACTTACTGTTCATCTCTTTTGTATTGCTTGCAAAGAAGTTGTTAACATAATAGACAGCTTTCTAGTTTAAATTTTAACTAAATTTCACTTGGGAGGATTGATGATATTCTTCCTGCAATGCAATCTGCAGGTGAATTCTCTGTCCAGAATACAGTAAGCAGGAGGTCAGTTTTGAAATATCTAGAATACAAAATTGTAATTCTACCTCACAAAACTCTATCAAAGCTATAACATTTGGAAGAGTAAGGGTCAAACTCAGTTTTTTTCTTGTCATGAAAGTAAGCAGGGCTGGTGAATTACTTTCCAAGATTCTAAGTGTTCAATAAGTAATGTCAAATTCCAAATAAATACATCTGAAGAGTTAGGTTGGAGTTATCCATTAATTGTAATGCTGGAGGGAAACATGCACAGGAAGAATACCCCACAAGCTTTAATGAAAAACAAAAAGCACACAAAGCACAGTACTCTCTAGTTTGGTGTTTTAAATCTGTATTCTTTCTTTTAAATGCCTCTGCTAGTGGCTGAAGATAGGTAAGCTACCACAACAGACCACCTTCCAGCATGTTCTTTAAGTTTTTAAAATACAGCTTCCATCTGGTATGTTACCTTTGAGAGTGCAGCCTTCCTCATTTTGTTTTAATTAAATGAATACATTGTAAGAGGAATGGACTTCATCTTTGGGATAAATGGGTATCTTTCGGATGACTGTTGGGCCCTCAGTTGCTTTCCTTATGGTTGTTCTAAATATCAAAGCAGATGGAATCAAATGCTTATTAAGCTCACTAATGGCAGCTGGGTAAAGTGATGCTACCACACTTGTCACAGGGATTTTGAAGGCTGTAAAGCAGTAGGGGAAAACAGGTTTTCTGACCACCTATTTTTAAGCTGCCCCTGAGAAAATTTTACAAGTAAAACGCATCTTGTCCATGATTATCAGTGGAAGTGGCAACATCAGAACAGAACCTGAACCCTTTTTAGTGAGTTCTGGTCCAAATCCTACCAAACAGCATGGGGATGTCACTGTAAATGGAAATCCCATTTAGGAGCTTGGAAATGCAAACATTGTGGCTCTTATGGTGGGGAAACTACTGTTGGGAGTACCGTTAGGCCCAGGAAACAAGCTACATTTTGACCCATCAATTGTTGACAAAAGATAGGAAGGCCCCTTCACCAATGGAACGTGGGCCGTGAGAAAACCCATTATTGAATATGATTATCCCAAGTTAGCTCCAAACTGGTCAGGGATTTGTTATATATCCTATATTAGACTGTTGGGGGTTTTCTGCTACCACAAGTTCAGGGTAATCAGTTAGGAATCAAAGCATATGATGATTTAACTAGAGAAAAACAGTCAATTGACACATCCCTGGCTGGAGGGAGTGCTCAGAAGTGGGGAAAAGATGAATGGCCACCAGAACAGATCATACAGCACTATGGACCAGCCACCTGGAATCCTCATGAATTAATATCAGGTGCCAGAAAACCCATTTGTAATTGGAATTAGATAATTAGGTTACAAGCTGTCTTTGAAATAATTACCAACCAGACAGCTAGAGCTCTTGACCTTCTTAGATGAGGAACACAGTATTTAAACATGGGATGGTGTTAGATTATCTATTAGCAGAAGAAGGGGGAGTTTGTGGAAAGATAAATGATTCAAACTGCTGTTTGCAAATGGATGACAACAGAAAAGTGGTAAAACAGACAGCAAAGGAAGTAAGACAATTAGCTCATGTACCAGCCTAAACATGGAAAGGATGGTAATGGGACATGTTTTCATGGTCAGCTGCTGGGCTATGGGTTAAACAAATGCTCTTTTTCCTTTTATGTGCTATAGCAACTCTAATCTTTTTATCATGCATGATACCCTGCTTATTGCAGCTCATTCAGCATGTGATCAAGGGGATGCAGGTGGTAGCCATGCCTACTGATCCAGAAATGGCTAAAGGACAGAAAATTATGTCACCATGAATAACTGCAAAAAGAAAGAAGACCCAGAAAGAAAAGATTAAATCAATGATAATTAAGGTTTGCAAAGACAATTATTGAGAAAATAAAAAGAGAAGGAATTGAATAAGATGAATGTGTAATAGACCATGTGAATCTGCTTTTAGATAGGGCCAGGAACTTACAGATAGGGAATTAACAGGAGAAAAAAACTATCAGTTCTAGAAAATTTTACTAATTGACATGGACTGCTGCTCAGCCAAGGCTGTGTTAAATTCCTGAACTTGGAGAAAAAGAATGGAGACATAATAGAATTATGAATAGTGTTTTATTATAAAAGAAAAAAAAAAAGGGGGTGCATATTAGAGGGGGACATAAAGTAGGTTATTTGGGACATCTCTACCTCCCAAGTACCTGAGCCAATGGGGAAAGAAGAGGATGATGCAGCTGGGAGCTTAGGATAGTCCTGTGGGGGCTGCTTTCCCCAGCTATTTTAGAGACTCCAGGGGAAATGCCCCAAGGCTTCTCCCTTTATTTGAATAAAGTTACAGGACTCTGATGTCTCCTTCTTGGATATAAACATCTGGCATTGTGAATTTTTCCAGAGTTTCCTCTTTAAGACAACATGACTGTGAGAACTTAATGCCTTTATGGTTAAAAGAGATGTACTTACAAATGTTTGCATGACTAGTATTATGTAAAAAAGAACTGATTTCTATAAACTTGCTAGCAACTGTAAGTAATATCAAAGAACACAGCACCCTGAAATGTTTTAACATGGTTGACTTCCCAGAACACTGTTAATGTTCAACTATTTATTGTTAAATATGTAATAATTAACCATAATTTGTATTAATTTTCAGCTTTGTGAATAGTAAAATTTTTGTGCTTCCTTCCATGTATTTCTCTCAAATTTAATTAAAATGTAAAATATGTATGTTAGCTGAATTTTGAACTCAAGAATGCAGCAACCTTCTTGCAATGAATCCCAAAACTAAAACTTAGAGAAGTAGATGGTTGGTACCATTTACTTCAGATCTTTCCAGTCGCTGAAGTGAGCCCTGTTTTGTTTTCCCACCAAAAAGAACAATCAGATTCTAAAATAATGACTATGGCATAAATATAAAGGCATAATCATGGCTATACATGATGTATTTAATTGATTGAAATTAATATTTCAGGTAAAGTTTACACATCAGAAAGAGGGACAAGAACAGAAGAACAAAGCATCACACAGTCTATGAAAAGACCCTTAGAACTGAGGTTGCAGCTGGTAGATAAAAGAAAGTGAAGCTTTCATCATGTGTTTGGTTAACACCATGACAGAACTGCTGAACTCTTAGGGGGCATGAACAAGGGCAAATCAGACAAAGAGCAAAGGAGAATATTTCCAGCAATCCACTGATCTTAATTACAGCCCAGAGCAGTCTTGTGAGTCTTGTTAACCTGTGCCTGACCTTGTTTAATCGTTGCTCCTGACAGCAACAAGGATACCTCAGCTTGTTAGTGCCAGCCTGAACCACTGCTGCTCTTGAGGGCACAGGCAGAGTCTGTGCCCACATGGAGGTGTGGGAAATGAACGGGGCAAAGACTGGAGGGTGTTCTACCCCACCTGCAGATCTGTACCTAAAAAGGAGACTCAGTGCCCCAACAGCAGATGAGGGGCTGGGACATCTCCCCATCTGGCAGCCCGAGTCACCCCAAGAGCAGCTGCAGATGGTGGCAAGAGACAGTGGGACTCCTGTGGAGGGCCAGAGGTCCCCTCCTACCACCCCACCTGGCCTGGGTCAGGATGAAGGAGATGTGCTGCTCCACAGGGCTATTGTGGGCAGGCTGATACGGCTTCTCTAATTCCTGGCCAGTTCGAGAACCAGCAGTATGGCCAGATGTTCCAATTTGTTCAAGTGAGGTGAGCTTTGCTTTGATCCACAATGGAGCAAAGGAATTAGGTTCTAGATATACCTGAAAGTGAGATTTAAATACAAAGTTAGATGTTTGGATCCAAAGTGATAACTCTATCTTTTCATGAGGAAGAAGGAAAGAAAGGAAAAACAGGAAATTTCCAAGAATAATTAGAAAAAACACAGGAAAAGGGATATCAGGGGTCCAGCAGTGGCTGAAAGAGTTCATGGGGAGGATCTCTGTCAGGCATGATAGGTCTTTCCCTGGAGAAGCTTCCTCCAAGAGCTAGCCAGCAATACAGCAAGAGAGCCGAGCCAGGCAGCCAGACCAGCAGGGCTGGGGAGCAGAGGGATGAACAGCTTTGTAGGAGCAGCCAGGGCAGTGAAGGACAGCAAACAATCTGGCATTTTGTCGAGTTTTTGGACATGGGGGCAGGTTGGCCACATCCACCATGACTTTATTTGCTCCCTTGAAATTGGCTGGTTCATTGGTGTCCAGGAGAAGTTCGCCTGATATTTCAAAGTTTACTTGCTCTGCTGATGTATCAACTACAAGCTCTTTTAATGACTTGAAGTAGGATGCCTCATTTTCTAAAATAAAGCAGTTTCTAAATTTGTTTTTAGAAGCAGCTCAACACCTCAACTTTCAAACCTTAATTTTCTAAGAGGCAATGGAGAAACTTTAGAAACATTCCTTACTTTTTACTCCTTCCCTACACCAGGGGAGACCTGGAGCAGAGCAAAATGAGGGAGTGTGTGGCTCTGGGAAGTGTGGACCAGGAGTGCCAGGGCCCAGTGGTGCTACTTTGCCAGTGAAAGGAAGAGCTTGAGGAGTGGATAGGTGGTACCTACAACAACCACTGTGGCAGCTGGTCTTGATTAAGGCTTCAGCTTTTATGACCACAGGGCCATTTTGAAGATTAAGGATGGGTGGTTGGTCCAACATCACTGAGTATGACAAAACAGCTTTTCATGTCTAGTCTGGGCAAGGTGCTGCAAAGTCTTGAACTAGAAACAGCAAGTGGGGAGATGATGATCCACCATGTGAGAGATAAAATAATGTTTTGCTTCAGCCATAAGAGAGTATACTTTTGTCATTCAGGCAAAGATGGAGCTGGCACGAACCTCAGTTGCTTGAGTGTGGGGGTGGGGAGGAAAAGAGGAGTTAACCAGTGCTTGCTACTTAGGAGGATAGAAGGGGAGGGGAAGGGAGGTATCAGTATGAGCACTGTGGGCAGTCAGAAAGAATGTGAGTTCCTGGGTACCCAGCCAAAGGGAAAAAGGGACAGGGACGCCAGTGGCTGAGAAAGGCTATAAAGGTTTGTGCATTTTAGAGAGAGGCATGCCTCCTCAGTGAGGTGCACTCGGCTCAGGTGAATTTGTTTATACCAATAAATAAGTGTTGCTTTGATGACTTTGTCCTCTTTCAACTTTATCAGCAAGCAAGCATCAAGAGAGGAAGTTGTGACCTCAGGCTGATAAGGACAGGAGAAACCTTGTGCCAGCAAAACAGGGCAGAAGGGGGCCCAGCCCACACAAACAAGGATGTGCAAAGAAGACTTTGGGCATTATGGTGGAAGTTATCACACCTTTTACAAAAGATCATCATAACTGGGTGCCTCTCTATATGCATGGAGCATGTAGTCACTACAGAGTTCACCTGATCACCACAGCTTTTCAAACACAAAGGATGAGGATCTTGGAACTCACTAGGTCCCTGGATTTGTGGATATTCAAAATTAAAGATCATCTGCAAAAACTGGAGTTTGTTAATTTGCAGGGATAACAGCATTTTGCAAGGCTATTCTTGACATAATCCCAGAAATGGCTTTATCCATGTGTAGAAGGTTATGTTGTGGACTTTTTCTGTCTAGGTAGAAAATCATTATGAAAAGAAAAATGAGAACACAAGGCTCTGCTGACTTCACATGTGAAATTTTTCTTGTAGGATACTTATTTGCTTGCTAAAATTACATTTGTGGGTGCAGAGTGGGAAGGTACTGCTGGATACCTAGAGGTGAACTGATAACTTCAATTTGATTGCCTCTTGGTAGCTTAAGACAATCCGTGTAAGGAAATAACAAGGATTGCTTTGTCCCTTTGTAGAAAAATGCATCTTAACAGTGAGTGATACGAGTTTGAAACTAAGGTTTGGAAGTCAAATGCAGGGGAAAGTGCTTGTCTGAGATTCAAGGATGCAGTGCTTCAGCAAAAGGTGATACACAACAATCCCTATATTCAAAGTTTAAGGTTAGGATGAAATAAATGAAGAATGGAGGAATTGTATTCCCCCTTCAGGAGTGGGATACTGAATGCAGATTCTATGCATAAGCAACAGAGGTGAAAAGGCAAGATGCCAAAATTCCCAACTGTCTTAGTTTCTAAACCATCAAATACTCTGGCACATAAGAAAATTGTATCTGGAAATTAGAAATCAAGGAGCTCTCTATGTATATAGTGATCCATATGTATATATACAATAAAGAACGCCACTGAGGAGATATTAGTGGTAAAAAACCTGCTTAAATTGTTGTGTCAGGGAGCTTCATTAATGACTGTCAATAGAATAGAACAGAACATGATACAATATTATCCTGTTGTCCACAATTACATTGCAGTTAGCAGCCCTTGGTTTAAGGCCTCCACCAGAGGCCAGTATATTGCCATTTAACTACTGGCACTTTAACTAGCCAATAAAAAATATCCTCTGAGCAAAGGTGAAACTGGGAGGTGTTCTCTGTCATTAGACTAGTGAACTACTTTTAGATTGCAGGGTTCTGGTTGGTGTTTTTTACCCACAGAGGTATTATATGGAATATTGATTTCAAAGGTTTGAATTATAATTTCCAGACAACTGACCTTTTCTTAATATTGAAAGAGCTGGTAAGATTTTAACTTTTGAAGTGAACCTCCTAATTTCATCCTCCCTCTTACCCTGCTTTTGGTTCACATCTTTGACTGGATGAAACAGATCCTTCCTGGTAGAACTAAATGGGACAAAATGTTCAGAAGATCACGTAACACACTCAGCTACTGACAGCTGTTTGCTCTGTTCGAGCTATTACAGAAAAAAGCCCAGAGCAAAATCCTCACAGATGTGCAGAACTAAAGATTTCCCTACACACTTTGCTCTCAGCAGACAATGTAGGAGCAACATCCTAACACATTTTTGAAAAGAGCTGTATTTGGGTTTGTTTTAATAACTGTGAAATTTGGATTTTTCTCTGAGTCTAAACCCTGAAGTAGAAAGCGTTTCCACTTCTAAGGGTCTTCTATTTCTGTCCACAAAACAGCAACATCAGGATTGTCAGATTTTATGATCAGTGTAAAACAGTACAAAACAATGCGTCCAGAGAAAGTCAAAAAGTAATCCACTGTCTTAAAAGAGTTAGCTGATGGTCTGCTGAGACAGAAGAAACTCGTAGCATTTCTGTCAATGAACAGACATGTCTACTTGTGGAAAGCCCTCAAGGACTCAAACACAGAGGGTAATGTCTGCAGGATTTCCTATTTTTTGGCCAAGAAGCCTTGACTAGTTGCTGAGAAAGGCCAGAAGACTGTTACTGCCCTAGACACTGGCACATCTGAAATTATTTTTTACCAATTATTCTTATTATAGAGGAATATCTGTGCTTTCCTAATGGGACTATTTATTTATCTCTTTATCAGCTTTGACTTTTTTACATGCACATCAAAAAAATTCACTCTTTAATGGTAGCATTCCAAAGAATCCCAAACACTACTGTGCAAGGCACAATTTAGTGATTAGTGCATTTTTACGGGATTTATAATTACTAAAACATTGTCATTTATGGTTTTTCGCCCCAAAAAGCCTGTTCTGGTAACAATTCTCTTTCATGGCTGAGTATCAACTTACTTTTTACAGAGAATTAGTTAATGGTGTTTTAAGCAAGCTAGGGAGTGATGACTGACAGCATGTGAAGGGGCAAGAACTAAAAGAAGGCAGGTCATGCCAAACCTCTGGCACTATGAAGGTCAGAAGTAAGGGATCAGAGATGGCATCACAGATGGTGATGTACATGACTTTTTAACCTGACTGCTCTCAAGGGTTTGCCACCACTGACATGTCTCCACAGACAGACAGTGTTACAGAAAGTTATTCCTCTGACATAGACCACCAATAGAAAGTGGGAGCAGTTTCAATTCCAATACTCTTTGAAGGCAGGTCTCATATACTTCCAAGCAGAGAATTTTTCCTGAGAAAGGACAGCAACTGGCTCTTTTATCACTGCCAGATAAAAATGGTAAGCCCAGTAGGATAACTATTGCAGTCACCCAGGTAGGCAAGAAACCTCTGTTTACACATCTCCTTTACACAGTTTGGAGTGAGGATTCACACAAACAGCTGTCTCTTACTTTCTAGTCAAATACATTAATAATATGCCTGCAGGCTAAGGGTTCTGCCAACCTCAGCTGCTGAAACTGTAAAACACTTGTATGGTAATGGCAGCAAGGACACATCCAAGAAAAGCCTAAAAGACAAAATACTCTAATTAGAGAATGCAGCCCCTGTTCCACTGCACACTTGTTATATATGTTAGATTCACTGGAAAATGTAAGCAGTCTGGGATTTAAAGACCAAAATTAAGACTAGAAACACTACCACTAAGACCTTACCCACTTGATCTCTCTCCTCTTTACCCTCTGACTTCAGGAGCTCTTTTCCACCCAGAGTGCTTTGGGAGAAGGGGCCAGTACAGGAAGGATGGGTTGGCCTTGATGCCTTCCTCAGTTCTACTTTCAAGAGAATCAAACATTGAAGTTTTCATACTGGCAAGACCCAGGTCTGGTGTGAGACCCTCCAGGCCAAGGTGTCTCCACCAGCCAGGACTGGGAGACATGGAGCTGTGCAGGAAGTGCTGGATCAGGTGGCTTGCCTCTAGTGAACATATGTTGTTCCTGGGTATGAATCTAGGCTGGACTTTAAAATGTACCCATCAGGGCTGGCCTAGTTTCACCTGACTTCAGCTACTTAAAACAGCTGTTTCCTCCTCTCCATAGAAATAGCAACAGGCATTTCGGGAAGATAATCCAGTCTAAAATGTTGCTTTTCACTTCAACAGCTACAGAAGCAGCTGTAGGTTTAGTTCACTGAATTTAGGCGAAATACCTCTCAAGCATTGAAATACTCCCCCGGGCTCTTTTAAGGCTCCTAGGACCTCTGCACCTAAGTCTGGGTAAAGCTGTCCCTGTAACACCACAAAATGGTGTTTACTCAGCAACAGCTCCCAGCTATTGCCTCACAAGATGCAAAAGATCAATGCAGAAGAGGAATTTCAGCTTGCCTCTCCCAAACTCCAGCAAAATGCTCACCACCATTATACTATAAATAACTCCACCATCACCTGCCAAACATGAGTACAAGTCAAGTACCTGCCCAAAAGTTCCTGCAAGTAAACCAGGCAGATGGCCAACATGTGATTCTGGCTGGGATGCAGGTACAACCCTCAAGACTGCTTTCATTTTCTCTGCTCAACAGCAAAATACAGATTCTTTAAGGGGGCTTATTGGACTAAGAAGAGAATTAGAGATCCTAGAGAAACATCTGGAAACATCTTCAAGCTGAAAGGGCTTTACTGTGTGTCTCACTTTTGGATTTAGATACTTCACACACAAACTAGACATAAAAAACTTGTAAATCCAGCCCTCAGCACATGCTAAATCAATAACACATATATACTTTGTGTCTATAAAGGAGTATTCTGTGGTGGTGTGGAATTTTCTGTTTCAATTTACCTTTGCTTGTAATGTTCTGTATGTTTCTAGAATGTTCTGTTATGCCCCTTTTTATTACCCCTGTTGGTATGTCCCTATGTCGCCTCCTATGTGTCAATCCCCCTGCCCC
>VZUA01024625.1:11476-21779 GCA_013401035.1 Horornis vulcanius | reverse complement strand
AATAGAGAAACAATTCTTTTCTCTGAGCACTTTGAAATGGCAGACTGTATAAGTTGTACTTACCTAAGCTCACAAATCAAAAGGAAAATCTGCTGCTTCCATCTTCCACGCTGATCAAAAACCTCCTTTGAACTGGTAATTCCAACTGCAAATATTGTGAAGTATAAGAGAGTATAGAGGCCAAATCCTTCCATCTTTGTAAATCTCCTGAATTTGTATTGTATGTTTTTATATTGTTAGCATGATCCGACAAGGTCACCATTCAATGCCATACGTGATGCTGCAGCACCATTTTGGGAAAGAATTGCTTACTTCTGCATCTGGAAAGCACACCTCATGGGAAATATTGGTTTACATATAATTTTAAAGCAAAAGCTGATTTCCAATAAAGACTGTAATTGCAAAGATATAAATTTATTCACAAATACCAGACAGCACTTAAAATTTTCAGATATTTCTGGCACAATAGTTATATTACAGTGCCATCCACTGACTCTCTCCTGCAAGTACGTGCACTGACAAACACAGCTGCTGTTCTGCATTGAATTGGCTTAATTCCCACTGAAGGGACAACCATCCCCAGACAGATATATTCCCAATTCATTTCCTTCTGCAATGATAACTGTGAAATTTACCCAGCTCACAAAGGAAGAGAAATAATTTCTGTAATAGCCTTAATGGGTTTTTAGAGACTCTGGCTAGCAGCCAAGAGAGACTTAGACATGGCTTTGCAGGCAGCATGAATATAGAGGTTACTTTCCTATGTGTGTGTGCATGCGTGTTGTGTGCGTGTGTATTGTGAGATACCTTTCAGGCAAAAAAAGAAAAAATATTAATTGAACCCCATCAGCACTGATGAGCCCACCAATAGTTTTTCCTCACTGACTTCAAGGGATACGAATGAAAACTAATTGCGCTTCAAAGAAAAGGCAAATCACAAGTCTGTTGTAGGATTAGGTTTTTCTTTAATTAAGATCGTTGAAATAAACAGCAAGAGAGCTGTTATGGACTTTTTCATGTATACTTTAGTTCCAGTTTTTCTATTGAAATGTGAGACTATCATGTTATTACAAAAGAAGATCAAAGAAAAGAATACACTAGGAAAGCATAACATGCTTTCAAAAAAACAAAACAACAACAAAAAAGCTCCAAAATATTAAGCTTTACTTAACTAAATTTCACTGAAATAGTCCTTCCAAATGTTCTCAATATTTCAGTTACAAAGAGTTCAATAATAACCTCTTACAATTAGAATTACCTAGTATAAGCCTTATTCATATTCTCTTTCAAATAAAAGCAGAATGTTTAAAGACTGATTTTAGAAGAAACAACTTTGACAAATCAGAGACTGCTACACTTAACAGTAAACCACATTTTCTCACTTTTTGTTAAAACACATGTTCATTGACTAGCACATTGCATGACAGCATGGGTGGATATGTCCACACACCAGAACAAACAAACTGCAGAGGCTCTGCAGAGCTTTAAAAAATCTTACAGAGGAGGATCTNAACTTTGACAAATCAGAGACTGCTACACTTAACAGTAAACCACATTTTCTCACTTTTTGTTAAAACACATGTTCATTGACTAGCACATTGCATGACAGCATGAGTGGATATGTCCACACACCAGAACAAACAAACTGCAGAGGCTCTGCAGAGCTTTAAAAAATCTTACAGAGGAGGATCTGGTTTTGTGACAACTCCTATACTTGGTTGCTGAGGGTCACTGAGGGTGACTCAAGAGCTTCACATTAAAAGCAGGTTAGAAAGAAAGAAGCCTGAGGAGTACAAGGATAGTCCAGCTGGTTTGACTGTTTTGTGGCAGTTCTGCACCACACACACATCCATGTTCTCACAGAGATTAAGGGGGCCACAAAGCACGACGTTCTGTGGTCCAGTATGCCTGCAATGAGTGCAGTGTGAAGAGAGCTTTAAAAAGCCTCCTCTGTGGCAGACAGACTGTCACTGCCACGGGATTTAAAGTCTGTTTAGCCACAACCTCGTTCTTAAAAGTTGATGCCCACAAAACAGGCAGAAGAAATGAGCCCAAACTTAATGCAAGTCCTCAAATTATCTGCCATAGATACCTGACCTGGCCATAGAGATGGTTAGGGATGAAACTGTAATTTGGAGCACTTCTGCAAGTGTATGTCCTGCATGACTTGCCCGTCTCTCAGCCCTCTCTCTCTTTTAATCTTTAGCCCCTTTCATATTCTGCTGTTGACAATCATCTGCAACACACACTCTCATGCTTCCTAGCCCCACCTACACTGACAGTGGAGCCACCTTAGTGCTGCTTTCACACTGTGAGCTGGCTGCCTTCCCACCTTTGAACTTTTACCAGCCAGGTTTACAGTGAGCCAGGAGCCATTCATCAGACAAGGGCTGTAAGAACATCTCAAGCACCACTATTGTGCCACTGTTGCCATTCAGTACCTGACAATTTCTTCCCTGTACGACATTACCTGCTACTGCTCCTCTCTGTGAGTAATTAAAGAACACAACCAAGCAGCTTGTCAGCCACAAAGTATTAGAGATTTCCGAAGTCTGTGATCTTTAGGTACAGATCAGGCAATCTACATATCTATTACCACTATATCAAAGGGGTTTCACACACTGATACTGACGCAGTGCCTATAAGAAGGAGTTTTAATAATGGCTAAACTACTTTACTTTATGGAAGCTGCAAAAAATTTCTCAAAGGAAAAAAAAGTAACAGAGAAGTTGTCCTTAGGAGGCTGGGTTCTGGTTAGTATTGCAGATAAAATCCACCTTCCTGGGACTCAGGTTAGTTCAATGATACCTGACTCTGGGGTCCAACTATGCTGAAAGTCACTCATATAAAAACAAAGAAGTGGTAAGACAAAAAGCTGTAATATTTGAAGGAGAAGGGAAGAGGAAATCTTTGTTAACAAAGACAAGGATCATGAAGGCTGCATTTGTGCCTGAATCCTGAGATGCTGCCTTTTAAATTATTCCTTTTATTGTTACAGGAATAGATTGGTTTTACTTCAACTAAATTTTGTATTTTCAACCATCCTGAATTTTGCTCTCAAAATAGGTGATTTATTTTCCACAATATCATTGGAAGCATAAACTAATTTTGTCCTCACAGAAAACAGAAGTTGAAATCCACTGATTTTGCTTTAAACAAAAAATCTTGCTGAGACCTATAGTCTCAACATAGAAGAGATTAAATGATTTTAAGCTCAACCCTCTTGAGAGAGGTACTTAAAGGTGTTTGAACATTTCTTCTTTATCCCTTTCCTAAGTGCTACAGTGCTAAAAAGAATTTTCTTCCTCAAAGACCACAGAGGTCTGACAGAGATAATATCAAAAATTTGCTGGATTTTAGGACTCATGAAAGTTGGAGACTTAGTATATGCCCTAGAAGCATACCAGGTAGAAGCATACCATATAGATGCATCTTTGGTGACAAAATGGCCACAAATCCACAGTAATATTTTTATATTTAATATTGTTTCCAGCACCTGGAAACCCATCTTCCATTTTCCCTGCTTTTTCCAATATCCATTAATGTCTTTTGCTACAGCTCCTACATCATATGTATATCAGCTGGCCAACATATTACTGTTAACTTTTAGGGGGAAGAAACTCAAAATAACTTTAGAATAGCCACTAAGCACAACATGCACCTTACACGACCTCACGTGTCAAAACTGTAAAATAAATGGCCATGATTGGAACATAATATGCTCTGTCTTAGGTCCATAACCTTCAGTATCACATGTCCACCACTGCTTGTTATTCAAAACTACTGCAAACTTCCCAGGTCTAGTGCAGACAGATGAAAATCTGGTGCCCACAAGTACATGCAGACTGTCATCTGAAAGAAGCTCTCCACTTGATTCTACAGTCACCATCTATCTAGGTAGCAACCCCAGACATGAAGCCCTAGGCAAAGCAGAAGGCCATGCTCTAAAACATGCAGAAGCCTATTTCCCTAAGGACTCTGGAAAGCTTTGTATGGTTAATATGCTGCCAGGCATACCCAGGCAAGGTTTTCCTCAGCTGCTTGCAATGCCCAGGAGGTGGACAGAGTGCAGAACACATCATGTCACAAACTGTGACATGTGGCCGCTTATCAGGAAAGCCATATAGATTTAACCAATTAAAACCCCATTCAAACTTTTCTTAATGTTTTGGGCTGGTTTTCCATTGAGTGCTTATAAGATCACTACTTTACTAATTAAACTGTGTTCTGATTAGGTTTCCTTATCCAAATTGCCCATGTTGCATTACTGTTTTGGTTCTACTTGGAAAAACACAATAGCAATGTATATTGACACCTCTTCCAAAGAGACAGAGGAAAGACCAAACCCATACATGTTCAAGTTTATCTCATTGCCTCCACATCATGCAGGTAGGACAGTTTCTCATTTTTCATGCCAATTTCTCAAATAAATTCGTCCACCTTATTTACAGATTATGGTTATACTCATCTACCTACACAGTAATAGACATGCACTCACCTGCAATACTGTTTTCTCTAACCACTTTTATTATAGTCACAGAAATGGTTTTTTTGGCATCATCTTAAAGGAAACTTTAGACCTTTCATGTTTTGGTCTAGGTTCAGAATTATGTAAATCCTCTATTAAGATGTCTACCAACAGTATTTCTCCTTGAACCTAAAATGCCAACATCATATTTTATCCTATTTAATTCAGTAGGTGAGATACAATTGTTTCAAATATGACCAAATGAAATATCATATGCACATTGTTTTTGCAGCAAACCCTGTAAAAGATGATGACACAGAAGTATACTCCAGATTGATGTAGCATACTCAGACCTTCACTTCTGAATGTCAATGTGGGTCTGATGTGCCCAATAGCCAAATACCCACCCAACTTCTCACTCACACCTGCTCCCCAGTCAGGCAAGGTAAGAAAATAGGACCAGAAATTTTCCTGTCTGCATAAAGAGAATTAAAAATAGATTCAGGTAGCAAGAAACAAAGACTTCACACGTCCTCCCCCCTTTTCCCTGCATAGCATGAACTCCGGCACTCCAGACTCCTCTACTGCCTCCCCTGGAGCAGCAGCAGAGGAAATGGGAGAAGTGTGTGTTCAGTACACAGTAGTTCCTCTCTGCCCCCTCTTCCCCCTCACACTATTCCACTGTTCCCCTGCTCCATCAAGGACTGCAGACCTTCAGGAACAGCCTGTATGGCATTTTTCACCCTTTCTTATCCAGGTTTTCCCCAAGGTGCCACCACCTTGGCTGAAGGGCCCAGTCATGCCTTGTGGTGGAGCCATTGGAGCTGGCTGGAATGGGCTGTGTCCAGCCACCCCTCACAGAGACCCCTGCAGCATCTGGGCACCTGCAGCTGGTACAGGCAAAAAATATCAAAATCTACATATATTAAAGCCAGAAGGAACCAGAAAAAGGGTCAGTCTAACACAAAGCATTACATTTTACTCAGATGTGCTCTGGTCTGACTAGAAGCTTACATTTATTAGGACAAGAGAAAATGGCCTAAAGTTGCATGCATGGGGGTTTAGGTTGGATATTACGAAGAAGCTCTTTACAGAAAGGGTGATTTGGAAGCACTGGAATAGGCTGCCCAGGAAGTGGTGGAATCATCATCCCTGGAATGCAGCACCTCAGATTCGCCAGCACTGCTGATACACTGCTTTGGGCATCCTGAAGTTTTTATAACATTAAGTCCCCAGGTTCTTAGTGTTATATTTTACCAAATCTCTGACAGCACAACATTGGTCACAATTTTCTCAGCTGTCACCAATTTTATTGTTTTTTTCACTAGATTTGAACAACTGAAATAAACTTTCCTAGGTGAAGGTCTGTCACCTACATGTTTCTAATCTACTTTCTAGGCAGTATTTGCCTCAGCTCAGCAGCCACCTCCTTTGGGGCTTTTGCCTCTAATAATCCATTCTTTTTTCTCCTATAGAGATTATAGGTCCAAGAATAGAAAATAAATATCATTTTTTATATGCTCACTTGTTTAGTTTTTAATTCTTTACCAACAATTATTCTGATAGGCACTCAGAAGTTGAAAGGAAAAATAAACATTAAAATCCCTCTCTATAAGATTGGTACCTACAGATCTAGAAAGAAGAAATTCATCAGAGCATTTATCCACTCACTATTTTGATTCTTTCAGCAAGTATACAGTATAATATAAATATATAAATTTTTTAAGTCTCCTTGTTTAGTCCTACTAAACAAAGTCTCACAATGTCATCACAAGAACCAGACACGAAATTAGACCCATCTGCACCAGCACCCAATGCAGCATTCAGAAGAGACTCAGTTCCCTACAACAAGGATGCAGAATTAAGGAACCCACACTCTAAATCTAGGGTTAATACAGAAAAAGCTCTAAGATAACTCTCAGGACTGCTGAATAAAACAGCTTGAATCTAGAGATGTGGAGCTCTTTATCTACTCTTCCTTGCAGGGATGCCCTTCCCTTTAGCCCTGAACTCCTAACATGCACCAACCTCACAGTACCCTCTGAAGCTCTACAGCAATGTCTTATCATTCCCATTACCTGAAGCTCAGCTACATTCCCTGTCACACAAATCCCACACTACTAAAATGCACCTCACCTCCAGCCATCCCGACACGTGTCACCCCATAGCCCAGATGCCTCTCACAGCTGCACAAGAAAATTATTCTCAAGGAAATACACAACCTCTCCTCTGTCTGGAGAGTTTTCCTGATCCTGAACAGAATGGGCTGCTCAGCCATAGGCTTGTTAACAGAACAGAGCACACAGTCTGTATTCACTGAGCAAAAGAACTATTTCACCCATTTATCACATTGTTCTTCAGTGAATTCTAAAATAATACTGAGTGAGTGTGATTCCAGGTCAAGGTGCATGTACAGACAGACAACCTTTGTGGGCTGAACTGATGCCTTGGGAAGGCTGAGCTGAAACAGAAACTGGACAGAAATAGAGAATAAAGTAGATATTTATCGAAAGGCTCTCAGGGTACACCTCGGGCAGGACAAGGTCCTGACCAGGGCTACACCCAAAGTGGACTTAGAATGGTCACAAGATGGAAGACCAGTCCCCTCTTCAACCCATTCCACAGACAAAGGAAAGGAAACAGCTTCATATTAGAGGAGGGTGCACTTAGAAGGATTCATATTTTTTTAATACAGAGAGCAAGACTTAGGATTATTTACTAGTAAATTTTGAAATAATCCATAATGTTATGTCAAAGCAGTGCAAAATCAGAACTGAATGTCACCACAAGGAAATAAAGGTACAGAAGGTTTAAATTACTCCAATTTTCAACCCAGAATAATGAATAAAAGCAGTTCAAGGTTTTCTAAGGCATTTTGATTAGATTGAGTCATTGGCTGTCATGCTAGTACACTGCAGTGTGGCGATTGTCATGGTACATATAGCACAGCCAAAATGGAGACAGGTAGATTTGAGATGAAGAGGCTTGGCCTTTGTTATTCCTCACCCCAAATTCTGCCTAAAATATTAGGCATACAGTTGTATGTTTCTGGTGTAGTTCATATAGTAGTTAGCTCTGATGTTGAACTCTTTATTCTATATACTAAATCACAGATCTCAATTATGTTCCATTATTATATTGAAATATTATAGTATTCTTAAGGCTCAAGTGACTACAAGAGACACAAAAATATGCTCCACTGTACATAGAGTGAAAACTAATTGGCCTCCAGATACAGAAAAGTGAAAATGTACTGTAGATAATTAGGCCAATCTTGAGGGCCTCCTAAGCCTGCCTTTGACCAATAATATTTCTAACTCATGGATGCAGTTAGAGTAAAACTGTCATAGTCCAGAGAGAGTGCAGATTTAAAGGTCTTTTTTTGTCCTACCATTTGGTATTTTCTCAGTTAATAAAACAAACAAACAAACAAACAAAAAAAAACCCCACAGAGATCAAAATTTGTAGGAATGATTATTTAAATTATATATTCATTTTGGCATTATAACTGATCCTAACAATATTGTTTTGCAGCTCAGAAGAGATACTGATTTGTAATATTTCTGTGTTTAACACTATATTTAATGCTGTGGGGCTTTGACAAACAACACATTTGTAATTCCAAATTTAATTAATTTGTGGAATAAATATATTTCTCAAATCCTCAACACCTCACTTCACCTCTCTGCTCAACCTACTCACCACTGCAAGCTCATTTAAAGAAATCTGGAGGGTATAATTCAGTAAAATATGACTGCTTTTCTCCCTGCCTTTTTAATGAGAAAGTATAATAAAACTCCAATATGGTTCCATGATTCTTTAAAATCCAACACACTGCAAACCTACTACCATGAGCAATAAGAAGCATGTCTGATAGTGTTTTGTTCAACTGAGGTATGCACCCAAGTAACTGTGTTTTCATTTGTGTTGTGCAGCAGTCTCAGAGAGTCTATTTGGATGAAATTAAACTAGGAAATGCTCACTCCCCGGCAGCACACCCAATGCATACCAGATGAAATTGGGCATTCAGATCACGGAACCTTACCAGAACCAGATAAAAGTAAACGCCATGGAAACATGTACAGTAGGGATACCAGATCCTTTAACCCTAGAAGGATGTTGCTGTTATGCTGGACTGATTTACTGGTTTATATTGACATAGCCTGTGATGGTGTGCAGCCTGTGTGCCTGTAGGCCCAAATTCTGAGAACAAATCTTCTTGACATGCTTCAACTTCACTATGTAGTTTCATAAGGCTAAAGCAGTAGAGTGTTGTACTTAGCAACAGGACAGCCTGGGCTAATGGAGCCCAGCAAGGCATAGATCCATGCCCAAGTACCCTACTTCTCAGATGTGTTTTGTTATGTTTATTTTATAGTTTAAACCTGGTTTCCTCAGTCATGTTCACAATCTCTGACTGTAGTTCAAATGGACTGTACAGGGTTACCAGAACATATCACATGCAGTCAGTCCCTTGCCAAATACTGGGCAGGATGAATTTCCAGGGTAGGAAGTGAAACATAAGTCCTGGACTTCTGAATTGAATAAAAGCACAGTGTTGAATAGTCAAGAAATCACAATCTGAACTGGCTTGGATTAATTAAACCTGCTGCTGCCCTGAAAGTAGCATTTTACCTAATGCCCTGATTTTTTAGAGTAAATGAAACTCAAACAAGGCCACTCAACAAGGCCAGTACTAACCCTGCTCATTCACACAATTTCAGCCACTCTAAATCTCATGGTCTATGTTGCTTGCTTTCTCACTGTTTGCAGCATCACCTAATTCTTCCACAACCATAACACTGTTTTTTAAGTGCTTGAAGTCAGTCCCATGATTAGTCTTGATCTGAACAACTACAGCTGCCCTTGGTTTTCAAAAGTCATTAAGAATACAAAGCTTTCACTGTCTTCTTGGAGCTGCTGGATAGATGGCAGAAGTCCTGAATCTCCTGAAGGCCACATTACCAAGGAAAAAAGATCAGAGAACAAAATGTCTACTAAGCATTAAAATAAATAGCCAAAACAACCAGTTATCTGTGGATTCAGCTGTCCTGCAAACTCAGCTTTCAGAAAATATTAATGGTATGTGAACCATTGCAAAATATTTACTACTCACGAATTCAATGTATTAGCAAGACATACTAAATAACAGGATTTCAAATTGGTCCTGTGTAACTAGAGCTTCCATGGAAGGTCAGCNAGGTAGTCTTTGCCAAATATATTATTTAAAGACCACTGTTGTTACTCATCAAAACTCTTCTTCAGCAAACAGCTTTTAGCAGCATTTGACCAATTGTGTAGCTGGCTGACTATTATTCACTGAATAAATTAACTAATGTATAATAGCATTATTTGCTGAATAATTTATTTGAGGAAAGTCCTTTTCAAGTATTTGACAAGCTCCATTAAAGTCCAGTAAAATCTAAGAAATCACCTAATTAATGACAATTAAGTCTGTTTACAAAAATTGGCCTTATTCTTTGGTACATGCTTTATGGAATTTGACTAACTCTCCAGTTCCCAGGTGAAGTTACAACTGGATAACCTGCGCAGGAAAGCAGATGCAGACTGCTCAAAGCTTTAAACTTGTATTTTCACTGCTATTTACACATCAAGATATGTAAAATATATGATTCTTACAAAGACCACCCCTGTAGCTCACTTCCACTACCAAAACCCAGCCACAAAAAATAGATACATCCTATCCTTTCCTACATGTGGCATGCAGAATAGCTCAACATTTCAATAGAGGAGCTCTGTTGATATGTCTCACTAGACTGAGAGAGGGATAATGGACACCAGGCATGGTGATGGGTCTAGGTAAGACACGGCTGC
>VZUA01024620.1:0-27314 GCA_013401035.1 Horornis vulcanius | reverse complement strand
GAATGAGCTTTAAAGTCCCTTCCAACTCAAACCATTCTTTGAAGACAAACAATTTAATATAATTGAGTATTTTTCCCCTGGAAACATCTAGGGATGGCTTTAACAAGGCCTCAGAAGATGCTGTTAAAAAGTTGGTGCCTGACAAACTGCAAAGGTGCAGCTTTGGCAGCTGAGTTTGTCCCTCCGCATAAATTGGTTCCACTGCGCACCATTAAAATCTCGAGTTCTTTCTCTCCTAGAAATTATCAGCTCTATGAGCTCACCCTCAGATTTATTGCCCCCACCTAGAGGACAGTCAAAAATGGCCTCAAAGGGAAAAAAAATCCTTTGAGAACTGGCAGGATCTCTACAATACTTTTGTTAAATCCCAAGAAGCCTGAAGAGATCCCAGGCTAATCAATTTTATTTAAAGACTGAAACACAAAAGGACATCAGAGAAAAGGGAGCATTTTCAGCAGACTCTAATCAGTCTGGGCTCATCATAAGCATTCCTAGATGGAAATCTCAAACAATGGAGAAGCTGGATACTCCCACAAGTGGACAAAATCAAATCACTTTGGTTGTATTACAGTGGGGATGGCACGGAGGGGTGGGCAACAGGGAAAAAGGGGTCTAATTCGTCAATGAGTGCACAGCTGGATTCTGGAAATAGAGATATTTTTGTTGTTGTTTGTTTTGTTTTGTTTTTTTTTTTTTTTTTTTATGGATTTTTATAATAAAATATATTGCAATATAATTTTTATTTATTTACCCTAAGGCAGAACGCTTATCTCAAAAACTATCCTGTGGTTCCACTTCTAATAACCCAGCTAAGATTATCCCTGTAAGTAAGCAACTTAGATATAGAGTTGAGAGCCTGGGTGACTGGCACCTTGATGAGGCCAATGCATCCCATCCCACAAGAAACAATTAAGATTTATGAGGGGAACAGAATCACAGAATGGTTTGGCTTGGAAGGGAGAGGTGAGGGATGGCTTTCTTTGCTGTATCTCTTTCTGTCATCTGGGTTTATTACAAAATTCTTTATTGCAAAACTTCATGGGAAGTGTGATGCCTGACGGTCCTGGGGCTAACTGCAGCACACAGCGAAAGGTCTGGATCATGGGGATTTATTCCAGCCACAGCTCTGCACTCCCATGGCAGGATAGGCCTCTTCTGTGTGGCCCTTGGAGAATTCCAATTTATAGAGTACTGGAATGGTTTGAGTTGAAATGGACCTTAAAGTTAATTTTGTTCCACCCCCTGTTGTGGGTTGGGACACCTTCCACTATCCCAGGTTCCTCCAAACCCTGTTCAACCTGGCCTTGGGCACTTCCAGGGATGGAGGCACCCACAGCTTCCCTGGGCAACCTGTGCCAGGGCCTCATCACCCTCACAGGCAAGAATTTCTTCCTGATATCCAATCTAAATCCCTCATCTTTTAGTTTAAAACCATCCCCTCTAGTCCTATCACTGTTAGCCCGTGTAAGACACAGAATCTTAAACTTTCCAGGAGTTTGCAAACAGAGCAAACAGGCTGGAAGAATGATGGCCAGCCAGAGTCCTTCATGTGAACAGTGCAGAATTTATGATCAGGTATTTCTGGAATATGAACCACCCTGTTCCCAGCCCTGGACATCCATCACATGGGAAGTGGCACTCCCATACATCCCACATGGATGCTCAGTGGAACCAGAGGGGAAATTTTGCTTGCTCTTCAAAGAAGTGCTGGTAATTTAGGTTCCTTTGATTACCAGCCCCTCTTGGCAATGTTTTGAAATACATGCAATTAAGGGAACGTCCAAAAAAAGTGTCAGACACACTTGTCCCCAGACACTCCATCATATTTATAAAACCTCATTAAAGAAGAGAGGTGCCTGCTCCTGCAGCCAAGCCAGCCCTTGTGCCCGTGCTGGCAGGAGTCTGTGTGAATCTTCCAACGCTGCTCTACCAGGATTCATCTCTTCCTTAGGAGTGAAACCATTCTACATGTCACATGTAGAAAGAAGAAAAAGGATTGTTTTGTTTCCTGGAGGTACAGACAATTATAAATCATCTGTAATTAATTCTGTGCAGCAGTGAGTATTTCTGTGTTGTTTCTATGCTATTTCACCTGAATGAGCTCCCCATTTTATGAAAAAGGGATGTCCCTTTTATTTCAGCTGAGTTAACGATTTTTTATGTAGTTTAAGCCCTGACTTTGCTCCCTCTCAAGCTTCTGGAAGCACATGAGACCACAGAGTAGCCTGGCCAGATGAAATATTTCATCAATCTATTTATCCCTGCATCTCTAACAATTGAGAACGTAGTACAATATTCCCACCATCTCAAAATCCCAAAGTCCCCCCAAAAGGAGGCAATTGGACTGAATTTTGCTTTCCCTCCCTATAGGGCTGGTATGTAAATCCTTATGTAAATAAATAATAACAATAAATCCTGGTATGTAAATAAAGAGCTACATTCCATGGAGCGACACAGGGTAAGTGGGAGGATCTTTTAATGCCATGTTTAGGCTTCTTTGAATTGGGGAAAGGGGATGGGGGAAAAGTCCACATAAATGCTAGAGGTACTAATGGTATGATGGAAGTCTTCAGGGTAAAATTTATAGAAGACTGAGAGGTCTTTAGTGGGATGCCAATTTGTAACTTTTTTAAATGTTAGAACCATAGAATGGTTTGGGTTGCAAAGCACCTTAAAGTTCAGCTGATTCCAACACCCTCCCATGGGCAGGGATACCTCCCAGTAGACCTGGTTGCTGCAAACCCCATTCAAAAGCTGAAAAAAGCCCTAAAATGCATCTATCTGCTGATTATGAGGGATTTAATTCTTCTCTGACAGTGTTATTCCCTTAAAAAGTAAGTTTTAGCTTCAGTTGCTAATCTAGACCCTTTTCGTGATATTATTAATACTAAATAATGCATACTGAAAGGAATTTTAGGGATCTATACCACACTCCCCTTGCTCAGAGAACCTTGAAAGCCCCATTGTGCTGCTGGCTGTGTCCAAGCTGGACACCACAGGGAAAGTAACTTTAACTTCCAGCTCTTCAGTCTGAGGTGGCAACTTGCAAAAAGTAACATTTTGGATTAATCACTGTGAAGTTTAATATCTACATTTTGCCTTTTGCATTAGGAATATGTGCGTTTGGAAATGGTTTTGAACTTTAAAACAGACAAAAAAAACCAAACCCTCACAATCTTTAAAATGGAGATGAAATTGTGATTAAGTTACACCTTTATTCCAGGGAAACCTCGGCCCCATTCTCACAAGGGGGCATTAAGATGCAGAGGGTCAACCTGTCAACAGTATCTGAATTTGTTTTCGTGGGCCTCTCTGATGCTCCAGAAATCCGTTTGCTTCTCTTTGTGCTGTTTCTGCTCACTTATTTGGCCACCATGGCAGGCAACATCACGCTCCTTGTTGCCATCAGCACTGACTCCCACCTGCACAGCCCTATGTACTTTCTACTCGGCAACTTATCCCTGCTGGATCTCTTATGTCCCACCATCACCGTGCCCAAGATGCTGGGGGCCTTGCTGCTGGAGCACAAAAAGATTTCTTTCTCCGGCTGCCTGTTCCAGCACTTTTCCCTCGTTGCCGTGGTGGGCACGGAGATTTTCCTCCTGACTGTGATGGCCTACGACCGCTACGTGGCCGTGTGCCACCCCCTGAGGTACCCGAGCATCATGAGCTCGAAGCTGTGCGCTCAGCTGGCCGTGGGCACCTGGGCAACGGGGCTTTTGAACTCTCTGCTGCACACCTCTCTGGTTTTCACAATCTCTTTTTGTGGACCTAACAAAATCCAGCAGTATTACTGTGACATTCCTCCCGTGCTGGCCCTCTCCTGCTCGCCCACCCACAGCAGGGAGTTGGTGATCCTGGTGGTGGCCGGGGTGCTGGGGAGCAGCGCCTGCGTGGTCACCGTGGTCTCTTACGTCTATATCCTCCTGGAAATCCTGGCCAGGAAATCCCCTGGCATCTGGCACAAGGCTTTCTCCACCTGTGGTTCTCACCTAGCCGTAGTTTGCCTTTTCTACGGGACAACCATCTGCACCTACGTGCGCCCTTCCTTCACCTATTCCCCACATCGGGACAGGGTCGTGTCCATGCTCTACGGAATTCTCACCCCGCTCCTAAATCCCATCATATACAGCCTCAGGAACATAGAGGTGAAATGTGCCCTAAGGAGAGTGATCAGCCAGGTGAGAAGGGCTTTAACAAGATAAGAAAACCTCGCTCAGTCTCCACCATCAGCTGGCTAGAAACTACAGCTTGTGACCTGATCTTTAACCTTCAGACATCTGAAAATTAGGTGCTGGAATCCAAATTCATTTTTCTGGGCTCAAAACTCCTCCTCTGGGCTGAAAACTACTTCTTCTGGCTCCCTCTGCAGTTAGAAGGGAGAACTCTGCACTTGCAGAATTGCGTGGCACAGCTTTCGGTCATTTTCACAGGAGGAGAAGCGTCCAGCTGGGAATGCTGCTCTCCACTGAGCACTGAGGAAGCTGAGGTGAGAGCAGGCAGGTATTGGATGCATATTTTAGGGCAGAAATTCTGGGAATTCGTACTCAGGCACACTTAGATACACTGTACGAAAGCAGCTTATATGCCTTTCAAAATTAAACTCCAAACACATTTAATTATGTTTTATGGCTCAGCCCTGAAATATCTCTTCTCTCTCTCTCTCTCTCTCTCTCTCCTTGTTGGGTGTCTGTTGTTTGGTGGAATCTCCAGAGTTCCATCTCTGGAGTCATGTTTGCCACTACATTTTTTCCTTTTTCCCATTTTTTTTTTCTCCTTGCTGCATCAAATCCTAATGGAAAGAGAGGTGATGCTGCTTCCTGCAGCTCACCCCTCTCTTCACCACCTCTCTTCTATTTAGAGAAATAATAAGTCATCCCATAAAATGCTGAGATTACTGTCACTTGATTAACCTCAAAAGTTTCTGATGAGGTAGGTTTAATAAAATCTCTTTTATTTAGCTACAAGTGGCTCTGACTTTTTAAATACTTTCATTTTGTGATGAGATTTTGTATCAATTGTAGCCTTAAGGTGTCTGAAATGCAAGAAAAGTAATCAATGTGAACGAGATTACAAGTGTGAGCAGGATATTTATGAAACAATTCAGCTGCCAAAAAAAAAAAAAAAATATCCTTGTTCCAGCTCTTCCAGGGCTCTGAAAGGCAGCACCAACAGGGCACAGGAGCTGGATTTGTCTTTATGCACAACTTTATTCCTGACTAGAACCCCTGGAAGCCAGAATCTGTTCCAGGCTGTTGACGGCCCCCTTGGAATGTCCCAGGCACTTTCACAAGGTTCTGAGGGTCTTCTGCCAGCCACAAGTTGTTGTCCAGGGGCAGCTGGTGAAGGATAATGATGAATGCTCAATTATCCTTCAAATTCCTGCCCCAACTTCTGCACCAACCATGTGGAGGACTGGAGATGTGTTGGCCAAGCCATGAATTCTCCAAGCGAGACGTGGAGAAGTTGTGACAAACTGAACTGCTTTGGAAGTTTTCATTGTCTTTAAAAAGGAGGAAAGCTTCCTTCTCCTCCATGCCTGTGAAGTTGTCCCCAGGGCCTTGTTAGAAGGATCAGGGAGGTCCACCAGGAGCTTCCTAAGAAGGTTTTAAGATCTTTAGAGGCTTCTTCAGGATGCCCAAAAGGGCTTGTTAAGATGAAGGGCCTTGGGTGGCTGATCCCAGCAGGACTGAATTCTCCTCTTTCCAGAGGTGATGGAATCTAAATGTAGCTGGCTGGACAGATGCCTAAGGATGGACATCAGCCTGTGTGCAATTCCAAACCCTGGATGCCTTTTAAAAGACAAATCTGAATTCCAAGGTACCAAACTAGAGCCTGATTTCCAGGATGTGTCCAGATGGGAGATTTTGATGCCTCTCCTGGCTTGTGAAGGTGGAATGGTTGGATTATCAAGTCTAATTTTGCTACAGTTCCTCCCTCTCCACCCACCAGAGCCATGTGTTCCCAAAAAGATCCACTGTAAGGAGTTGTTTGCTGCCAGTGGACCAAACAAGGCTCACAGCCAAAGCTGGGAGAGAGTTATTGGGTAACTGAGCAAGGAATATGTTCCTTCTTTTCTCCTTCTTTCCCAGAGAAGCTGTGGCTGCCTCATCCCTGGAAGTGATGGCGTGGGGCATGGGCCTTGGGGCAACCTTGGTCTGGTGGGAAGTGTCCATTAGAGGGTCACTCATTATCATGAGCTGTATCATCCCTTCACGAATCGAGGTGCTAATCCCTAAACACCCCTCCAAACCATCCTCTGTCATTTTCCTCGTGCCCAGTAACCTCTAACACTGGAAGGAGACAGCTGTGATTTTCTTTGGCAGCACTGGAAAAATTTAGCAGGGAAGGATCGTAATACACTCACCCAGTTTCTGCTCCTCTTTCCCTGAGTGTCTATTTTTGGCTGCTCTTGGAAATCAATACCCCTGGACTGACTCATCACCACAGAGCTCCTCTCATAATCCTAGAAGTGGAGCTGCCCTGTTGGAATGGGAGGTGGGAGTACAGACAGCACCAAATAAATCAAGGAAAAATACTCTATCAATGAAATTCCCATATGAATGATCCTCTGCACATTTACACTTTGCTTTTGCCACTGAAAATCAGATTTCACCTATTATTTGGCTAATCTCATGTAACTAGCGAGAAAGCATTTTCATCTTTTCTATTTCTACACATAAAAGATCCTGAAATTCTTGATGTGCCTTCAAAAAAAAAAAAAAAAAAAAAAACCAAAAAAACCCAAACCAAAAAACACTACATTTTTTCCTTAAGCAAAGTCCAACTATATTATGTGTGGATTTTATTACTTGCAATGAAACTAGGGCAGATTTTCTTTTTTTTTTTTTTTTTTTTCTGTATATGGTGCTGCCAGATATGAAAACATGAAACATAAAAGAAGATGTGGTGATTAGAGGATGATTTGTTTTTATCCTCTAAAAATAGCATCCACTTGTGAAATTCAGGTTGGGCTACAGTTCTGGCTTTCAAAATTCCCAGGACTTTGGGAATCAAAAACCAATTGCATTTGGCATGTCAGTGCTATTTTCTCTTCCCTTTTCTCCCTATTTTTTAATTCTTATACAAAAAAATGGATTCATAGAATCAAGGCTCCTTGTGAGCCACTCTCTGTGGCCACTCTTTAAATACTTGGATTTAAATGGCTTTTAGATGAAGGAGGGAAGGATTAGATTGGATATTGGGAAGAAATTTATCCCTTTGAGGGCAGTAAAAATCCGGTTGTTTATTACTCCCATTTTAGACAGCTTTGTGTTATCTCACTCAAGGGTAACCACCTAAAATTTTGGAATTTATACTGTTCATCCAGGCTTCCTTTCTCTGCCCTAGCTAGAACTTATCCTGGCATCAGCAGAAATCTGTACTAACTTTTGCAAAGTTAGTGTTAAATTATATGCTTTGTCTTGGAAGGTTAAAATAATACCCAGAATTCCTTTTTCAGCAGACTGAGTCCAATTCAAATTTCTGGTTAAAAAGAAGTGTGAGGGGAATTGCTTGGAAAATCTAAAGATATTTGGGTTTGAATATATAAAAGCAATGTTCATGGCTTGCTTTCCATCAATTACTTAAGAATTAATCAGCCTCAGGAAAGTCAACACACAAAATATTTGTGAGAAATCCCAGAAATCACATTTAATTTCAAACTTGGACAACTAAAAGCTTTTGTATAGGGAAAAATAGTTCCTTTGTTTGCCAGCTCTGCCATGCCCTCTATAGAGAAAGGAATATAATTTTTATAAATTTTATCACATTTTTATGGCCTGTTCTGCTGTCACCAAACATCTTTCAGGCCTGGTTCTCATCCTGTTTTCTTGATGATTTCACCACTTTCATATGTTTTTCTATTTTCTCTTTTTGTCTCTAGACCACAAGCCCTTGTTTTCCTTCTCACAACATAATGAGGTTTTTATTTCTGCTCAATTGTGTAACAAAGTGTTTGTTGCTGGTTATGGGAATGTCCAGCCTGAAGAAGGGAAAACTCCAGGGAAAGCTTAGAGCCCTTTCCAGGGATGAAAATGGCTCAGGGAGAGCGGCAGAGGGACTTTGAACAAGGGCCTGGAGTAACAGGGCAAGTGGGAACGGCTTCAAACTGACAGAAGGTGGGTTCAGATGGAATACTGGGAAAAGAAATCTTCCCTGTGAGGGTGGTGTAGCACTGGAATGGATTTCCATAGGAACCTATAGCTGCTCTATCCCTCAAAGTGTCCAAGGCCAGGTTGGATGGGGCTTGGAGCAATTTGGGATAGTGGAAAGTGTCTCTGCCCATGGAATGTGGTGATTTTAAAGGTCCCTTCCAACCCACATCAGTCTGTGAATTTGTGATAATGAGGTCTTTTATAAACACTGAGAATGGTGATTTCTCAGAGGAACCAAATGTTCTGTGCATGCCTATTCCTTATAAAATTTACGAAGCAACATCACTCTTCCGTTGCAACATCTTTGGCACAGGTTCCACTGGGATTAGCCCATGCACAGCCCCGGGCCCTCCCTCATTCTCCCCCACTGCGGGGGGTCGCAAGCGAACATCTCCGCCGCGGCCACGACACCTCCCGCGCCGCCCGTGACGTCAGCCCCACGCGACACCGATTCCCGATGCCCGCGGCGTGGGCCCCGGCAGCGCTGCGGGATGGCGGAAACCACCCTGCGGATCCTCGAGTGTCCGTGAGGAGACAGCAGTGGTGGAGCCACCCCCGCCGAACAGCGGAGAAGCCGCTGGTAAGCACGGCTCCGCCGTCGCGCCGCGCGGACTACAACTCCCGGCGTGCCCCGGGGCAGCGGCGCACGGAGCGCGCTGATTGGCCCGCGGAGAGCAGCGCAGCGGGGGCGCCCCCACGTGGCGGCTCGGCCGGGCCGGGACCTCCCGGGACAAACACGGACAACCCGGGACAACCCGGGACAACCCGGGGCAACCCGGCTGTCCCCAGCTCCCGTGCCATGGGCCTCGCCGGGCTACCCGGAGGGAGCCGGGCTGAGTCTAGTGGCTGGGAACGGGGCCAGGTGCTGCAGTTCCCTTCCCTTCCCTTCCCTTCCCTTCCCTTCCCTTCACTCTCTTTTCTCGTCATCCCTTCTCTCTTCCTTTCCCTTTCCTTTCCTTCCCAGTTCTGATGTTCCCTGCCTGGAGAAGGCAAATGGCTCCAGATGCCTTTTCTTTCTCCCTCCATCCCTCTTCCAGCTCTTTGTCTCCTGGCACCCTAGGTCCGGGATTTTCCCTCGTATCCCTATTCCTCTTGGTCACTTCCCTACCCTCTCCCTTTCTCTTGCCTTTCCAGATCACAGTGAGCAGGAGGAGCTCTGGGACACAGCAGGGAGGTTCCTCCCTTTCCAGGCAGCCTCTGGCAGGCAGGTGAGGTGGAAGTGTCACTTGGAAGGGTGCTGGGAGTTGTGACCAGCCTCTCAATGCCCTGTTTGTTGACTGTAATCTTATTGCTGGAACACAATGAAAATGTTAACAAAGTTCCTGGAATCTTCACGGAGAGAGCTGTAAAGGACAACATCCCTCACAGAGCAACTGAACTGAAATTACAGCTAATTAACCTTTCATTTATTCCCTGATTTATGGTATAACACAAGTTTTTGCAGGTGAAATAAAGATGCTTTTTAAAAGAATCATGACATTCTTAGTTTGGTTCTTTTAGATATCGGGCAAAGCACGTCTGAAAATAGAATGTTACCTCATTCCCCAGGAGGAGGATGAATAAAAGCCGTGTGATAAGTTGGGAAGAGATCCCACCCACTTCCCAATTCCTCGCCCTCAAGGTTTGGTTGCTTTTGGAGGTGCTGTTGCTCAATCCTGATCCTTCCACCTGATAGGAAAGCAGGAGCTGCCTGGAACAGAGATCTGTCTGGTTTTGGCAGAGGGCGATATGGGGAAAGCGGTAGAACTGTCTTCTCCCAATTACTTCTGGAAAAAGCCACTTCTGAAGGACCTGGAACAAGAAGAGAAAGTTTCCAGCTGATGTAAAGTAATGGTGGTGTCACTTTCTCTTCCTGTTCCTCAGGCTCCCTATGCACTGGTGCTTCTCATGCTGGATGTGGCTGTAAAAACACAGATTCTCCGTCCCCTTCCTCCTTCTTTTCCAATCTCTGCAATTCCCTGCTGTGTTCCCATCCTTGTCACTGCAGGCCTGTGAAGTGGCTGTGTGACAGTTTAGGTTGAAATAGTTCAGGAAGTGCTCCTTTCTCTGGACTGAGCTGTTTTCCTGGCCTCTGGAATACACCAAGAAGGGATTGAACCCTTCCCGCCTGAGGAATTTTGGGTGACAAAATTTTCCACCACGGCAAGGCTGGTGATTCGAAGGAGAAGGGTTTCCAGCAGAAGACTCTGGAGGTGGATATTTTCTCCTGTCCAAGGCTGACAACCTCCCTGTTCCTCTTGAAATGCTTGTATTTATGTGGAGGGAAGTAGGGCCTGATGATTCCAGAGCAGATCGGAGTAAACACGGGCAGGGAATAAAGTAGGAATTGCCTTTCCCTGGCAGAGTCCACTGCTAGTTAAACCAGGCTGAGGCAGGGATACAGGCACTCAGGAATTCCAATAAAATCCTGGTAGGTTTTTTTGTGTGGTCATGCTGAGCCTGCTGGTCTTGATTGAGCAAAATTCCCTGGATTAAGTAACAATGCTGCAATTCTGGCTTCTTTTTCCTTCTTAGTCAGAGACTCTGTTTTCCTTGGTGACCTCAGAGATACCCTCGTGGTTCCCAGGCTGTTGTTTCAGCTGGTGTCAGCCCATTGCTCAACCTGCACCTCCTGACTGGAGAAATGCTTTGTCAGAGAACTCTTCCACTCTGGGCCTGACTGAACATCCTCCCTGCTCCTCAGGGTCTTGGTATCTTGGTGAAATTCTCTGTGATCACATTCTGCCCTCAAGTTGCTGAGCTCCTCTGTGTGTCTCATAACTCTGGAGCTTTCAGACCCATCCAGTGGCCAGCCAGCCCTAGAAACTGGTCAAAAATTCTGTTTTCTGCTAAGTTCACAGCCTGCAGAGACACTTGAAGGGGTTAGCAGGGTGGCTGGAGACAGGGAAAGGAGACAAATGAAGCGTGGGGGTGTTTGTGTGAGGAATGCAGCCTTTTTGGCTGTGGGAGTGTTTCATCTTCTTTCCTCTGAGCCTGCTGTGAGTTGTGTCCCTTCTCAGAGGCTTTTAGAAGGAACCAAGAGCACCAAACACCGGGCAAGGAAGGGCCTGGCCTTTGCTAACTATGTGTGGAGCGAATTATTTTTTTATTATTTTTTACTTGTCAGACTGGAAAGTTCCTGATTTGAGTTTCAGTCTTGGTCATCGCTGCCTATTTAGACAGATTTGTGGCCACGCATGACTGAGCAAGCTACTCATAGAGCAACTGGGTGGAAGATTCCTTAGGCCAGGCAGAGCATTCCTCTGGCTGCTGCTGTCTGAGGGGAGGCTGAGGGCTTTGCCTCCACAGCTTTTAGTGGGAGCATCTTCCCAGGCCACTGACCACGAGCCCAGAAGGCCAAGGTGGTCTGCCTGGGGTTTAGGGTTCTGCCCAGTCCAGCAGAGCATCTGAAAGAGCCGTGTGTGATTGCTGAGGGGTTCCTGTGGCTGCCCTTCCCTGTTATCTCCCTGTCCCACCAAGTGGGTGGCCTCTCTGTCACTGCTTTATTGCCTGCTGGGATGCTGATATCTGTGGGCACGGCCCAACATCTGCCGAGCTGAACACAACAACTTCAACGTGGTCCTGAAGTCCAACCCAACCCGATTTAAAGTGTCACAGCCATTTCTTGCCCCAATAGAGATGACTGTCCCTGTTTTATTTCTCTCTCTGGACAATTTCCTTGCTTTTTTTCCCCCAGTTTGTTCAGTGTGCAGGGAAAGCACCACCGGATTCCTTCCCCACCTTGAGGAAGGAGCTGCGTCCAGCTCATCCAGAGGTGACTTTGCCGGACAATATTCCACACTTCAGCACTGCCTGGCTGCTCCACAAGTAGCACACAGAGGATTAGGCTCAACTGGAGCCCCTTGAGCTGCTTTTCAGTATTTTTACTTAGATGCCAAGGGCCTGAACGTGGCCTAAGAGGAAGTTACACACAGCAGGAAAGGTGGATGTGGGTGTGGAACCCGTGGAGTTGTGGCTGTGCCCCTGCATGAACCAGAGGACGGTTTTCATTGTCCCCTCACGGCACAGCACAGCATAGCAGAGCAGCAACCAGCTTTTCCCAGGGAAAACTCTCCCTGTGCCTCACCTCTGCTGTGAACATCCCTCTACATCGATATTAGCCCTTCCCTTCTTCTGAATAAGCCATGGAATGAGTTCCTGGAGAGACCTGCTCAGCAGTTTGGGGGTGCCCCCCCACCCATCCTGCCCAACAGAGATCAGCCACGGGCCACTGCTTGTTCTTGTGGTGTTTTATCAGGCTGCTGCATGTCCTTTAACTGCCAGCTCCTTGTAAAAGCTTGTTTCTTCTCCTCATGCATGAAAGCATTTGCTGCTCATCCCTTTTTGGGTGGCTGAGTATAGAAGCAGCCTCCTCTGGTAGATTTAGTGTCTGCTCAAACTCAGTTCCGCATTAAATCCAAGGAACAGCTTTGTGCATCCTCACAAAACTACCTGATGACCTTGGAGGGGGACAAACCTGTTTGCTTCTTTGATTCCCAAAAAAAAAAAATTCTTAAAAAAAACCCAAAACAATTCACCCCTGTATTTAGAATCAAAGCTGCCTGGTGATCCACAAGGGCTTGAACACTCACCAGTGTTTTCCAGGGGAATTCATGCTCAGAATGAGGTGATTTTTGTGGTGTGTTGAGAAATTTTCCCGTGCTTGTTGACTTTAGATGGGTGGTCTATTTGCAATTTTTGTACAGTATTTGAAGAAAAAGTTCAATACAACACAAATGGGACAGGAATGATCCCCACCCCCTTGTTTTTAACTCTCTGAATCTGAGAGAGGGGGGAAAAGGGTGGATGACACCACGGGAGGATCATGACAGTAGAGCAAATGTTGTGGATTGTGGCCTGTGGTGGAATGTCAACATCAAACTTATTGTGGCTTCTGCAGCCTGGCAAATCCGTGTTGTGAAAGCTCCTGTACGTGCACCTGGGGCACAGGCTGCCTTTGGAATCAGGGATGGAGCCTCTCCCTCACAGACAGTGGAATCAGTCTGGAAATCAGTTTAAAAAGGGATGATACACCCAAGTAAATTTGCCAGATCCTGCTTCTGGCTATGCTGACAGAATTACTGCATTATTAACATTGTTCTTGCTCACTCTCTTGGTTCTAAGTGTATTTTTACAAGGCATGTAAAAGATATAAAAATAAAGGGTATTCTGGGCAAATTACAGAATTGCAAATCTCCTTCAGCATTTTGTTTAGACTGTGTGTAAAAATACTCCATAGAGAAAAATTCCTGTGTCTCAACTTAGAAGATGTTTCTCTTTCTAAAGAGGGTTTTATATTCCTTGTCTACAAAAGCTTGTAATACAAAGCTACGGATTATTCTGTGTTTGGGACTTTTCCCCTGTATTAAAACAGCTTCGTGTTCGGTCTCCAAAGCAAATTTCCCGGCAGAACTTCAAACATCCTTTGTCTGCCTCCCTTTGGAGAGTGTTTCCAGGAACCAGCAGCTCTGTGTACCCCAGTCATTTGCATTCTGTGCTGCAAGTACCAGTGGGAACTTGTTGCCTAAATCCTGGATTTCCCACTTGGAAAAATTCAGGCACCTGAAAGAAACGAGCTGAAAAGTTTGCACTGAGTGTTTTGCCCAAGGAGTGCCAAGAAGAAATTTTCAGTTAAACTCCCAGAGCAAGTGGAGCCCAGATGTTTTTGGTAAACAGCTTTCAAAACTCACAGTTGAGACCAGTGTCAAATTTCCAGACACATGATCAACCGTGGAGCCAAGTTTAGAGTTGCTTTTGTGTTTACATAAAGCCTGGAAGCCGAATGACACTGAAGTTTGGGGATGGAGTGGAGGTTCTCCATAACAAATATTTGACTGGATGCAATTCCTCTTATTTACAGGACTTTGAGCTTTGGGGGGAAAAAAAGTTACTGTATTTTTGTTGCTTTTACATTTGAGGCATATTCAGCACTTTCTTGCTCACTGGAATTGGAACAGCTGTTGATTTTTAACTGGGATCTGTTATTATTCTGGCCATTAAACCAGCACAGCAAAATCAAGTGTTTTAAAGCTAGAGGTGAACCATTTCTACATACGAGACATGAAATTTGTGCATTCCTGGGCATTCTGGCTCTCTGCTCACACCAAGCCCTCTTGCTGAAGGTCTAACTGGATCCCTAAACCACATGCTAAGGTTTTTGCTCAGGGACTGTATCAGCAAAAAATCTGTCTCAGAATTTCCTTGGGGCAAATACTGTCCAGTATTTGTTTAGGAATCCTGTGTTCTGCCCCTTTAAAAAGGTCATGCACGAGAAGGGCACGGGTAGAGTCAGGACAAATGATATTAAAGTGGAGGTAGGAGTCATGGAAACTTTTCCTTTGGGTGTATCTTGATCTCTGACCTAATAATCTTCTGCATCATATGCAGACACTCACCAAAGAAGCTCTGATTATTTTTGCATGCTTAAAACTCAGCTTTACTATCCCTAAATTGGTGGATTTTGGGGTCTGCACCCTGTGTCCAGTAGCTAAGCTGTAAACAACTAGAGAGCTTGCTCCATTGTTCCTGATGGGATATCATCCAAGGGAAAACAGGGGTTGTCTTCAACAATTTGAAGCTTGTGTAGGCAGACAATACACTGTTTTTGCCTGTGGGCAGCATGAACATGCCTCTACTTAGGCCCAAGAAAGCAGCTGTGAGGGACATGAATTCAAAATCCTCACACACTGCCAAGAGGATGGGACAGGCCCGGGGCAGCTGGGAATATTGGGGGATACAAAGGTACTAAAACAAGGGAAGAATTTCTTCCTAAACAGTAAAGATTTTTTTTTTTCCTAAAGAACTTTACAGGCATTCTTGGGAAGAAGCCTGCCAAAAGCATCACCTTACTCAGGCTGGGCTTTCCATCAAGTGACTTTCACATTTAGGAGTGAATTCTTCCCTGTGAGGGTGCTGAGGCCCTGGCACAGGGTGTCCAGAGAAGCTGTGGCTGCCCCTGGATCCCTGAAAGTGTCCAAGGCCAGGTTGGATGGGGCTTGGAGCAGCCTGGAATAGTGGAAGGTGTCCCTGCCCATGGCAAGAGTGGAACAGGATGATGTTCAAGGTCCCTTCCAACCCAAATCATTCAGGGGTTTTATTTTAAATGCATATTCACAAAGAGCAGCACAAGATAAAAGGAGGCCTGAACCAAGCCATGAGGAGATAATGTGAAGTAAAGTCGAAATTAAAACAGTAATTTGAGACAGGAAAGATTTGGGAATGGCCGAACCTTATGCTGTATGAGAGCAGAGTGTTGAATTCTTCACCTTGGTCACCAAGACATGACCCCCCTGGCTATGAAACCCGGTGTTTCCTCTCCTGCCCACGTAAATCTGCTCTCATCAAAAACAATGTGCATTGTGCAACTCCAGAAAGCAGAATTTAGGACTTCCCTATTCCTAATGACGTGTGATCACGGGTGGCACAGACTGTCCGAGCTGCAGAGGAAATATTCCTGTAACAAACTTTGCAATTATGGAGGTTTGTTTGATGTTCCTGTTATGAAGACAGTCCTTGTGAACACAGTAATAAAGGGGAAAAAAAAAAAAAGAAAAAAAAAAAAGAGTCTGCCCAGCAGCCTTTTTTTTTGTTTTACATAAGCATTTCTGTGGGAGGAGAACAGATTTAAAATGTACCTGGCAGCCTGCTGAAGCATACATATGACCCACGTTATCTTATAGATCTTAATTACTTGTGATGGTTAACCGACAGGAGCAGCAGAAAACCCTGAAACAAAGGGAGGCCGAGGTTCCTTGCTCCCTCCAGGGCATTTGGAGTGTCTGGAAAAGTGCTCTGGTGCTGCCCTTTACCCACACACAGGCACTTGTGCAGTTACGCCTGGCAGTGGAGGGTCAAAGACCGGATAAAAATGTGTAGAAAGAACTGGTGAGAGGAAAACAATTATTTAATCTGAGTTTATGGTCTGAGTACATACAGGAAAAAAATATTTGAGTTTGCAGGCTCAGAATGTAGAGGAAAAATTATTCTGAATTTACAGGCTCAGTAAATTGTATTTCTGATGGGTTTCAGCAGGAACATTGGCTCGGGAAAAACCAGGGTTGAACCAGGGTTGAACCAGGCTTGAGGAAAAACAAGATTGAGGCCTTCGGTGCTATGGGATGATTTCATTTTAGGCAGCTTCTATTCCCTTGTAATCTGGTTAAGAAAGCAGAAACTAAATTACTCCAGTGCTTATTGTAAATTAATGACTGAACTGAATGACCTAAGAACCCGATATTTATTCAAAATAAATGATGGCACACACCGAGTGACTGGGATAGCACTAAAAGTAGCTGAAATAGTCATCTCACTACCAACAGGTTCAGTTTTTGACATGTGGCCTTCAATTTCTGGATTCAACTTGGATTTTAGGAACTTTTTCTTGTCAGGCATTGGCACCAACCGCCCGGGGCAGCGGCGGAGGCCCCGGGCCCGGAGTGCTGTAGGATGTGGGCCACGGGCCGGCGGCAGGCTCAGCAGCGTGGTCCAGGGGAAGCGGCCGGCTTTGGTGATTTTTGAGGGGATTTCCCAACACGGGCCATTCCGTGAGGGACGGCGCGCGCGCCTGGCGGGAAACGGGGGGCGCGAGGCCCCCCCCCCGCCCCTTTTGTGGGCGTGGCTTGGGCGGGTGCTGAGTCACGCCGGGCCAGCAGAAGGGCGCCGGGACGCTCCGCCCCTTTGTGGGGGCGTGGCCTTGCGCGCGGAAGTACAAAAGGCGCGTCGGCGGGCGGGCGGTCGTCACAGCGCGTCGGCGGCGGAGCGAAGCGGGTTCCTGCGTCAACAGTGCTTGGACGGAACCGGCCGCGCTCGGGCCCGCCGCGCCCTCCCCCCCGAACACCACCGCCCACACAGTCACAGCAACACCCACCTGAGCACCCCAGCCATGGCAGCGCCCCCGTCTCAGGTGCGCCAGAACTACCACCAGGACTGCGAGGCCGCCGTCAACCGCCAGATCAACCTGGAGCTCTACGCGTCCTACGTGTACCTCAGCATGGTGAGGACAGCGGGCGTGGCGGGGTGAGGGAAGGGTCCTGCGAGAGATGAAGGGGCTGCACGAGGGCCTTGCCCGGCGGGGGGTTCCTGGGTGCCGGGCGGTGCCTGCGGGCCCAGCTCCTCCTCCTCCTTTTTCTCCACCTCCTCCTCCCCCCTCTGCCTGGGCCGTCCTCTGGGTGTAGGTGAGGGCCTTTTATCTCGCCTGCTCCGCTGGCCCCGCCGCGGCCGTTGCCCTTGGCGGCCCCGTTATCAGCCGCGCTCAGCGCCTCTGCCCTTGGGGCCGGGCTGGGTAGCGGGAGGTGCCTAACGAGGCCCTTGGCACCTTTCCCGCAGGCGTGCTCGCCTCCCGGGCTCGGGTTTTCCTCCAGGAATCGGTAGGAATCCGTGATTTCCTTGGGCACTGTGTTTACATATCTCCTTTGGCCCGAGGCGCCCGTTTTAGCCGTTCCCTGACCTCTGTGCAGCAATCCTGGTGCTTTGGGCGTTGCGGGAGCATTGAGTCTTCCTAGTGACACCGTGCTGTGCTTTGGCACTTATTTTGTCGCTTTTTTCTGTGTTAATTTGTTTCTGAGCCCTGTTTTGAAATTCTGTTGGTGGGTGATGGTGCTACACAAGTACCGGTGCCTTGAACCTCCAGGCTGCTGGTATAAGAGCAGAGAATTCTGTAGTAGGTTGGTAAATAATTGGCAGTTGATACAGAACTTTCCATTGAATCCTGGTAGTGGCTATGACCAAGGAATAAACAAGCTGTGTGACGGCTTGTAGCTGCTGTTACAGGGTTTTTTGGCTTTCACAAAAATAGTTGTGGTTGAATTCATATTTCAGTTGCTGTTGAATTCGTATTGTAGTTCAGTTTATCTCTAGTATTTTAAATGTGACTGGGGTTTTTTCCCCCCCCTAAGAAAGTAGAAAGTGTGTTCCTTAGTCTAATCCCTGGAAAGCCCAGGGAAGCCAGAGAGCTTTATTGCAGAAGTATCTGAAAGTTCTTGGCTCACCTTACCTGGTGTTGCAAGTCATGACTCTGACTTGCAGCGTGATCATTGTAAACAAGCTCAGGCCAACAAAGGGAAGATTTCTCCTTGAAAAAGGCTTTTCAAGGCTGCAGTTTAATAGTGCTCAGAACAGGTATCTGTGGGCTTTCAGGGTTTTTTTTCTTTTGTATTTTCAGAACTGAGCCAAGGACACAAACACCATTTATTTGTGTCCTTGGTAGGGATACAGGTTAAAATTTAATCCTAGCTGGAAAAATCAAATGATACTAAGGAGAGAGTTGTTCTGCACTGCCTTGCAGGCCTGTGCTTGGACTGCAGCCATCCTGAAGCAGAGGTTTAGAGCCGGTGAACTCTTTATTTTTCAGTCCTACTATTTTGACCGGGATGATGTGGCCCTGAAAAACTTTGCCAAGTACTTCCTGCATCAGTCCCACGAGGAGCGGGAGCACGCTGAGAAGCTGATGAAGCTGCAGAACCAGAGGGGCGGGCGCATCTTCCTGCAGGACATCAAGGTGAGCTGGGGGCTGCCCACCTGGAAGGGGGTAAATTTTCCTCTGGGTCCTCCCCAGAAGGAGCAGCAGCTGACACTGGAGAGGCACAGTAATTTGAAATGTGGAGCAATTTGATTATTTGTGCTAGTAAATGAGTACTTCTTGTGTAAGGAGAAGGCGCTGAGCCCCAGGTTGTTTGCTGTGGGGTGAGGGCAGAACCAGAAGGCAACTGGTTCATCACCATCAGTAAATTGAACACAGAGCACTCTGTGCACTGTTTTGAGAAGTGGGACTTTGAGGGTTTGCTCAGTTCTGTTCTGAGGGTGCACTTCAAGTTTTTGATTTTGCATAAATGTCTAAACTTGGTCTAAACAGGTTTTGAGAGTGATCTGAAGAATCTCCACCCTGCTGGTCTGTGGGTTCTTACGGAAAACATGTCCTGTGTTTTCCCCTTGCAGAAGCCAGACCGTGATGACTGGGAGAATGGCCTGACTGCCATGGAGTGTGCCCTGCACCTGGAGAAAAACGTGAACCAATCACTGCTAGAACTGCACAAATTGGCAACCGAAAAGAATGACCCACACGTAAGTTCATGCTGAGGATCAGTGTTTCTTTTAATTGTGTGGCTTTAGGGCAGAGCTGTGTGTCCCTGGTGTTGTTAAAGGTGAAAAAAGGTGTGAACTGGGGTAGAGTCCTTTGGTGGGGTTATTGCTGTCCTTCCAGGAGCATTTTTAAGGTGGCAGGGACCTGCATAATTTCCTCTGAAGTGTCCGTGAACAGTCTCTATGGAGACCGTTTCTGAGGGGGTTGAGTTCCATCTTTTTAAGGCTTTTTTGTCATGAGGCTTTTTTTTGCCACAAAATTCCGGAGTTGCTTTGGAATATTAAAAGCCCTGATGTTTCAAAACAGTGTCTGAAAACACATAATTCTTCTCAGATGGAAGTTTTTGGCAAGGCTGGATTGAGGTTGCTTAGTATCAGGAAGGGATTAATATGTGTGAGAATTCAAGCACTCTTGGGAGCGTCCTGCCTAAGTCAGAGGGACTTTTTAAAACAAAACCAGAGGTGTAAATCCTCACTCCCATGAATTTGCTGTGCAATGGGAGTGTCTCAATCTGTTCAGGAGCTTGGCTAATGCTTCCTTCTGTGAGGAAGAGGAGAGGCTTCCTGAGCTGCCTGGCTCTTTGGGGTTCTGGAGCGAGTGAGCTTACGTAAGCCTGGCTCACTTTGATCTTGTTCTGCAACAAAACTAGAGGCTGCTTCCTCTCAACTTGAAAACCCTGCATCCTCTCCTTTCCTTAGAGAGCCTCGGTAGGATTTCGGGCCTGAATTTAAACCTCTGGTCTCCCTTTCAGTTGTGTGACTTCATTGAGACCCATTACCTGGATGAGCAGGTGAAAGCCATCAAGGAGCTGGGTGACCATGTGACCAACCTGCGGAAGATGGGGGCCCCCAAATACGGCATGGCAGAGTATCTCTTCGACAAGCACACCCTTGGGGACTGTGACAGCTGAAGCCTTGCCAAGAGCCACGCTGTGGGTTTCAGTGGGCCTCCTACTTACTGTCCAGCCATGCATGCAGCTTCAGCTACCTAGATAAACAGTTCATACTCTGTACCAAATATCCCCCCCTCTCTTTGTGTTTTATGTACTGCCCTCCAGCCAATAAAGTGACTTGGTTCCAGCTGGCTTTTCCTGTTTAGTTTGGAGGGAGAGCAGGCAGCTGTAGTGAAGGCAGTGGGAGGTCAATTTGTTGTGTGTCATGGGGGATTTGCAACTGCTGCTGAAGGCAGAAGTAGGAGAACCTCTGGTTTCTTTAAATTCTTGCAGGGAACTAAAATGAAGAAACGAAACCAAGGTCCTGGGCTTGAACCTCACTTTTATTTTCTGAGGGTGGGCAGTAAAAATCAGCTGAGTGGTGTCTGCTGCCATTCAGCTTTCTCTGAGCACTGTCAAATCCGTGGTGGGGAATGTGGAACTCCAGAAGGAAGCAATGTGCTGGGCAGATGCTGCAGCTGCCTCTGCTGGCAGGCCCTTACCCTGGCCTTATCCCAGTACTGGAAAATACTGGCCAGGCAGGACTGGAAGAGGCACTGTGGGTCTGCATCACAAATGATGGGACTTTCTTCAGTCCCTTACTTTCCCTAGAGTATCTTGTTAGGAGTGCAAGTCCTGCCTGAGGAAGAACTCAAGTTCTTATTCTTGCTGTGAGGAGGAGGGAAGTATCCACACCAACTGTGTTCTGGGCTACACCTAGCTGGTCAGGCTAGTACCTGCAATGTTTACCACTCAAAGTCTTGTGTGTTTGCTACAGATTGGGGTTTTTGGTGTTTTTGTTCTTGTTGCAGCAAGAGCTGTGCCTGCTGCTGTAGCTGAGGCCAGGAGCAGCGTGTCCTTAGTGCTGATTTCTGCTCAGGCTGGGCTCCAGCTGTGTGTCCAGCACCTCTGTTTGGGTGAGTGCCAGGATAAGGCAGGTCTCCCGTGGATTCCCCTTTAGCTGTACTGGTCCATCTGCTCCTCCCCTGGGCTTTCACTGGCTTCCAGGATCACCTCCATCAGCCCCACGTAGTCACCCTCAGCTAGGGAGATTCCAGAGTCCTTGGGCGATGGACTCTCTGCTCTCCTGGGCTCTTTGGGAGCTGGGGGGTTAGTGTTTCCATTGCCAGTGTCCCTCATGTTCCTGGAAACCTCTGGGTGCTGGTCTGGAGCACTGGCTGCATCTTCCAAACTCAGGCTGCGAGCCTCAGGGCCCAGGTTGCCCTTGTGGGACCTTTCCAGTGCTGGAGAGGTGACAGGAGTGAAGGAGAAGCAGAGGGAGGCGCTGCCTCCAGGGGTTTTGTTACTGGGGGTGTGAAAGGCACTGGAATGCTCCGAATTGGGAGCGGCCGAGGCCGTGCTCTCCAGGTTTAGCCAGGGTGGGTGTGAGGCTTTGGAGCTCTTCAGGCTTTTGAAGCTGCCTTGCTTCTCGTGCTCAGGGAGCTCTGGCAGGAAGGGGAATTTGGGGCTATTGGATGCTGTGGACTGCGCTTCTGGGCTTCCTGTGATGGCAGCTTCCCTGGAGCTGCTCTTTCCTTCTTCTACTGTCATAGCCACGGGCTCGGGACCTTTGTTCCGCTCCGTTGGCCAAACGAAGGTTTCCTTTGCGGCAGAGCCCAGGGAGCTCTGGCTCTTGTCCACGTCGCTGGCCCTGGAAGGGGAGGCGTTGACGATGACATCCCGAAGGGAAGTGGAGCACGCAGCGATGCTGGAGAGCGCCGGTGGCTTCTTGCGCCCTTGGCGTCGGGAAGGGAAAATCATGGGGATGGAGCTGATGGGCGTCTGTGGAGCGCTGTAGAACCCAGGCCTCTCGTAAAAGGGGGTGGACATGAAAGCATCGAACTCCCTTAGTTTTCCCTCTTCGCTGTCCCACTGCTCCTGGGAGTCTCCCCTTGGCTGATTGATGCCACAAGGGCTTCCGGCCTTCCCCATGTCCTGGTAGGTATAATGGGAGAAGGGTGACGCAGGATCTCCTCGCCGGCGCAGCAGGTTCATCCGGGAAGAGGACCTGGAGAAGTTTGGGGACTGGACACCCAGGAGACGGCCCAGGTGTCCCAGCAAAGGAGTAGAGTGGTTGGCCTCCTCATTCTCTTTAATCTGCTCCAGGGGCTGGAACTCCATCTCTTCCTTCTGCATGCTGCGAAAGACAAAGTGGACTGTTTATAGCCACAGAGGGAGGGGAGCGATCTCCTGCAGAGGCTGGAAGCACTGGGAACGCTGCTGCCAGTGGCAAGCCTCTCCCTGTATTGCTATTAGCGCCCCCTAAACAGGGATGCTCATCGTACAGGTGAGTGAGGAAAAGAGGCTAGGTTTATCCTTTTCCTTGGAGAATGTTGGCTGTTGTGGACGAGCCTAAAAACTCCTCAAGTGTAGTGTCTTCCACAAGACCCGATCCGGGTGTTGTGACACTTTGTCCCTGCACTCACCTGATGTCAAAAGTGGAGCCCAGGAAGGACGGGCGCTTGTACTCGGCAGTGGCTGCAGTGTAGGGTGGCTGGGGATCGGGCTCATTCCAGTACAGGTCCTTCTCCAGAATGGGCAAATCCTGGTGCATCTCATCCACTGCCATGAGGGAGACCTGCAGGGGACAGCAGCAATGTCACAGGGAGTGAGCAACCTTTTTGTGTGCCTGTTACCATAGGACAAATGAACACAGAGCTGGAGGAAGTGGTGCAGCACAGAAGCCAGGCAAGTGGCTGGGGTTGCTGCGGTTTCCTGTCATTTGGGTTGTTTCTCACACAGAGATTTGATTAATAGGAAGGAAAATGGTGCTGAAGGAGACTAGGACAGAAGGGCAGGAGGTGTGGAGTTATTGCACGGCAGAAAGCAGAGGAGGCAGTTTTAGATGGACACAGGGTAGGAAAGCAAGGAGCGGCAGGAATGACAAAGGCAGCTAGGGCCTGAAACAAGCAGCCTGGATCCATCCCACGTGCCAAAGCACTGACTGAAGCTGCAGTCGGCCTCTGTGTACAAAGATATGCCAGAAGCCCCAGATTCCCTGGTGTGACTGGGGGGATCTCTCCCATTGCAGGCAGGGTAAGGTGGGGGCAGAGGTGTTGCAAGAGAATCTGGTCGCTGTCCTGCCTTGGTGTTCTTCTCAGGTGAGGCTCAGCTGGTGTACCTTCCTCCCCTTTACCTGCAGGTTCCTGTCGATGAGCCAGTTGGCTTCAAAGTCATCATCGTCCTCCCCAAAAGGGTTGATGAGCTGCTCGGCCACCTACATGTGGAGAGCACACAGCAAAGGTCACCAGTGCCCCTATCCCTACAGGGAGAAGTCAGGTGTGATGTCCCTTGAATTCCAGGCCCTGTTTTTCCTCCCAAAAGGGGGTGGGTTAAAAGTGGAGGCATCCCAGGGACTGGAAGACACTGGAATCTGTAATTTTCCCCCTGCTTACACAACCCTCCTGCAACTTAAGGAGTTCCATTTTTTTCTCTAGTAAGAACCAAAGCCTAGGAAAAGTGCAACTGGTGTCCAGAATGAGAAAGTTGGAAAATTAGAGTCCTGGCAGTTCCCTCAGCCCCTCTTGGCTTCCTGTTGTTGCCCATAGATCAAAGAATACAGCTGGGTTCCTGGTGAGCTCACACTGGGAAAAAAAAAACCCTTGGCTGGGTCAGATTCCAGCTCCAGCCGTGTTTTCTTGGACTTACCTTTAACCAGCCAGCGTAGAAGAAGAATTGCAAAAACGTAAAGACGGGCACGAAGAGATCCAGCTCGTGGCCAGGATAGGCTTTCTCTGGGTCCAGGAATTGCCTCCCAATCAGACAGGCCAGGAAGAAGCTGTAAACAGCCACGGTCACCACCTGGGAAGGATGCCAAGGGACACGCCAGGGCAGTGTGAGTTTCCAGGATCTCCCTTCAGTTCCACCCCACACAGCTCCAAAGCCAGGCTCTGTAGCCTCTGGAAAGCCTTGGATTCAGTTCTGACAGGCTTTTTGCTGCAGGATGCATTTCCCTGCAGAAAGCTACAGAAATTCCCATTTCCCTTCAGCTTTTACCTACACTGTGTGCTGTCCCTGGAACGCTACCTGTGCAGGTGTCACAGGCCAGTGGCAGCAGCAAGCACATGACATCCTGGATGGGCTGGAAGATGGCTCATGGCTCAGTCCGTGCTGGCAGGCTACTTCGAATCCGGGAAGGGAACCTTGGCATTGCTATTTGCTCCTTCCTTCCTGCTCCTCATGCTGAGCTTTTATTAATATTTGCCTGCCTGGATTTTAGGCTTTGCTGAGCTTTGTGCTTTTCCCTGTCACCACAGGACTGGAAACTTCCCCTTTTCAAGTTAAAAGTAACCAAGACTCTCACGTGGTCCCTTGATGCAAACAAGGGGGTTCAAAACAGCAATATACTTTCCAACATGTTCCCCATTAACCTCTGGGGCTGCCAGAGCAGCTCCTGTTTCATGGTGAAGGGCACCCCTGTTATCTGAGCAGCTGGATTGTAGGAGACAAAGGAGCAAGGTGGTGCCAAAGAGTCTGCCTGGGCTGATAAACAGCTGAGTACATGCCAGGCACAACCTTCCTGGGATCTTGCCCGGCATGTGATCCCTGCAAGGTGGTGCAGGGAGTGTATCTGTGTGTTCCTGTGTTTTCCATGGATCTGTGTGGATTTGTTACCCCTGGATAGAGGTTATTTCTGGAGAAGTGGATGTGTCTTGAGTTAGGGAAAGGAGGCTGGGCTGGGTGTGTGCTCAGGTACCAATGGAAGAGATGATGTGTGCAGGTGGGGATGAGGGATTCAAGAGTGTCTTGCATTTTTCATGGGTGGGTCAGGTAAGAAGCGCTGCTACAAAGATAGGCTGAGAGAGCTGGAGATGAGAAGGTTTTGGGGAGGCTGTGGCCTTCCAGTACCTTAAGGGAGCTTACAGGAAGGAGGGACGGGGACTTTTTATGCAGACAGATAGTGACAGCACAGGGAACAATGGTTTTAAACTGATAGAGGGCAGGTTTAGATTAGATATAAAGAAGGAATTCTTTACTGAGGGTGTGAGTCCCTGGCATAGATTTTCCAGAGAAGCTGTGGCTGCCCCATCCTTGGAAGTGCCCAGAGCCAGGTTGGACAGGGCTTGGAGCAGCCTTGTCTAGCAGAAGGTGTCCCTGAATGAACTTTATGGTCCCTTCCAACACAAACCATTCTGGGATTCCAGGCGTGGGTGTAAGGGGGGATGTGGACGGGCACTGGTGGAGCAAAGGCTGTGGGGGTTCCCTTCTCACCTGGGTGTAGACCAGGGGGATGCTGATCCAGTCATATCCATAGAGTTTCCCGCACTGGCTGCGCAAGGTGTTGAGCTCCTGTAGCAGGGAAAAGGGAATGGCATGTCAGGATAACTTCCTGTCTCCTTGCAGAGCCTCTCCAGCACCACTGTCCTCCATTACTCCAGCCCTTTCCCTTCTGCTTATACCTTCTCTGGAAGAGGGGTTCAGTCTCAGCCTTGGAGGAATTCACTGCTGCCTGGGTGTCTTCCCCAAGATCCCTTCCTAGCTCACTTCACAGCTGAGTTTCTCCTCACAAAATGAGCAGCCAACAGGTGAGGCAAAGAATGCCCTCAGGAGCATCCATTTCTCTCTCCTGTCTATAGATAAATATCCCAGAGGGAGATTTCTCTCTCTGTGGTCAGGTGAATCCTGCTCCAGGCAACAGAAACCACATGACTTTCTCTGCACATGAATGCCAAGAAGGATGAGCTGCTCCAGAGCCTTTTTGTGTGCAGCTGGGCAGGGATTGTTGCCAGGTCTTGCCTGTGGAGCATGGCTTGTTGCCCAAAACGATCTAAGAGTTTTTAGTAGCAAAGTCTTCTACAGGACCTCAGTTGTTGAGGATGTTTTTGACCTCTCCTAGACTTCCAGATACATTCTTCCTTGTGGCTTTCTATCTGTATCCTATAAACCTCCACTGGCATTGGCTGTTCTGGAATGTGTCAAGGACCTGCTTCACACGTGCCTCCTGTTCCCCAGGATCTCAGAGACCTGCCTGTGTCCTCTGTCACTCACATTCAGGATGCCTTGGAGCAGCACGCTGTCCCGGATCCTCCCGTCGTTCCTCGCCTTCACAGCCAGGTTGGAGAACCACACGCACGGGATCCAAAACTTGTTGTGGGGGGAGTTCAAGCTCTCAAACTTCTTGTGCTCTTCTGGTGTCATGAGGCCTGGATGGGAAAGAGCAGATGGGAGAAGGACGGACGTAGAGGGCAGAAGGAACTGATCTGGTCTGAAATTAAAACATCTGAATCTCAGGTGGATGCCTTGGCTCTCCCTAAAAAATCCCAGTAACGACTCAGAATTTGGGGAGACATGCAGAAGGACAAGTCTCCTTGTTAAAACATTGAGTGATGGAGGTGGAATAATGGGATTTCACTTTGGCTATCTGCAGCACATCAGATCAGAGCCATCAGGGAGATAAAGCACTGCTGAGGGTGCAGCTGCCTGGTGTCCATAGATGCATGTTGAGAATGAGATGGTATGTGTCCCTGAGGTGGCTTTTCTTTTTAGGAGGCCAACAACACTACATCTCTGTGGATTGCCAAGGGAACCCAGACACTGTGGGCAGACTGGGAACTGCTGCACCTTGAAGAGCATCTCCCAAGAAGATTCAGGGTGCCCAGCAGTTAAGCTCAGAGACCTGGGGCTCGAATTCCCACCTGCCTTGAGGGAAGAGCACCCTCCCAAGGAACCTTTCCCAGGGCCCCCTTCCCCCAGAGGAGCAGCAAGGAGCAGTGCTGACCTGCCCTCACGACGTGCTCCATGCTGGGGAAGCGCTTGTAGACGGCGGTGCTGACAGAGCGCAGGATCAGCACGCTGACCAGGTTGCTGTAGCGCATCAGGGTGCGGCGCAGGAGCCTCCCGTACTCGTCCTCCCCATCCACGTTGCAGGACACCAGGTTCATGATCCGATCTGGCCATGGGATGCTCTCATACTGGGCCCACCAGCGGGACACCACCAGGGCCACATAGAAACCTAGAGGGGAGCTGAGAGAGTCAGGCATCTGCAAAGAGCTTCTTCCTCCCACTCGGTCTGCTCTCTGTGGGTGCAGGAATGTCTGCAGGGGAATTCAGTCCTCCATGCTAAAAGGAGTCTGGATTTCCTACTTTGATTCATAGAATCAGAACTGTTCAAGTGGGAAGGGACCTATCATTCCTACCCCCTGCTGTGGACAGGGACATCTTCCACTAGACC
>VZUA01024616.1:4685-25745 GCA_013401035.1 Horornis vulcanius | reverse complement strand
GCATTTTAGATTGAGGGGCATGAGGAGACTCTTGGGAATAATATTAGAAATTAACCCTGTGAGATGTGCTAAACACACTAAAAACTGTTCTATGAAGTCACCACTGATGATCCTGCCTGAATATGTAAGCAAGGAAATTCCAAATTGTGGTCCTACATTTTTTAAAGTTTTCAATGGAACAGAATTTAAGCCTTCAAAATGTTTTCTTCCGTAAGCCGTCTATAAATGCCAACACAATTGGCAATGTCAGATGGGTTTTCTCAAATATTGTGCAATCCAGATTTTGTCAAAGACAAGTAAGGTTAGTGCAAAGCAGATCTGCTCCTTTAAATAAAAGTTTTGGGTATGACTATATGTCCATAAGCAAGTAGTATGTAACAACAGTAAAGAAAAGCAACTTTCTATGAAGTCTATATTTTGGGATTTTTTTTTTCTTTAATTTCATCTATATCTGCTCCATGGCTGTTGTCTGCATAATTAGTTGGTGCTGAGGCGTATAAGTTGTGCTCCCAGAATGTATCTTCACTTAAATTTCATCCATTTCAGATTCTACTCCACAATTCAAAGCAAATCATGGTTAAATGGGGGAGATAAGCAGATACTACTCAGGGTACCTTCCTGACCTAAATTGAAGCCCCAGTGCGCGGGAAGACACTACTGCATCCAGCTTGAAGCACATATTCATGCTCTTCAGTTATTCATTGTTTCATAACTCAGACATGAGGATGTGCTGTATGTTTAACAAAAACTGAAATAAGTCTTATCTATGCTCACTTGTAAGATTAAGCAATATCTAAGTAACTGGATGAACTCTGGGAAGGTAGATTGAAAGGGATCTTTTCAAGGTCATACACTGTGGGGTACAGCTTCATTAAAATCATTTGGATGGTCGAGAGTGACAGCCAACTAACTCTGGAGTGACAGGCAGCAATGAGCTGGTGATGTAAGGTATTAACATAACAATGTACAAACAAGGAGGTACACAAACACAGCAAATTCAAACAGCTGTAAAATAGTAGGTGTCAGAATGCAATCACCCAGATTGGAATTTGACCAGGGCATCAGGGCTAATAGTGTTGCTTTGTTTAATGACATTTTTCTCCTGTGAATTTCATTAAAACAACTGTAATGTTATTCATGTTATTTCAGGACATAACATTAAGTTCAACATTCTCGAGCATCATTTCCATTTAATGATAATTCTGTACCAATCAGACAGGCCATAGTGGCTTGGCCAGACAAAGCTGCTGTTTGAAATTTGAATTGTTGCACAGTATAGTTAATGATGTATGCTGCTTTCCTAAAATCCATCAACAGGACCACAAGAATAAAACTGATCTGCACTTATAATTGCGACTTAAGAGAAGCACCAATGAAAAACAAAAACTATGAGTTCATTACTTTTAAATTATATTTTTATTTTATGATTACTTCAGTGAAATTATAGTCTTTATGTATGCCTGTGATTTTTAATGTCCTAAGAAACGTGTTTGTCTGTACTACTTCTTAAAGCAAGTTTTAGTTGTATTCACCAGCCTATATTGAAAGTATAAATACTTTCAATTTTCTCTGAACAACATGGGGAAAACTGCAATAATTGTGTGGAAAGGAAAGTAAATCATTATCTTAATGTATATGTGGCCGAAAGGCACCCTCCGTCCCCCACTGAACAGGAATGAATTGTTAAGGCATTCACAGAATCATGAAGTGTTTTTTTTTCAGAAGGGACTTCATAGCTCGTTTCATTCCAAGCCCTCTGCCATGGGCAGGAACACTTTCCACAAGACCAGATTGTTCCAAGTCCCACCCAGCCTGGCCTGGAACTTTTATCTGTATCCATTGTGTGATTCTTCAGCCACTGCTCTAAGATTGAACTTTTATATGCATTATATTCCATAGCTATTTGATAGAAAAATACAGAACTAAATGATTAGGTAACATTTTAATTTTGGTGTTTTCATACAGCAAAGTCATTAGATCAGTGAATGTATGCTTATATGTCTTTAATTATCATCTGATTTTCAGAAACATGCAGGACCAGCTGTTTGAAAACACTGATATTTTCACTTTAGGTAAACTTTGTCACTTTACTCCAGATGAACCGTGATTCTTACTGTTTAAAATATTTGTAACTGATAAATATCTAATTAGAACACACTCATCTTTAAAAAATACATTAAAACTATTCAAGCTCATGCCACAGTAATGTTAAATTGCAGCTTTATATAAAAACATTTTATAGCTAGGACCTGTGACATTACTGAAAGGTTGTTTAGAAAATATACAAAACCCTTTACCTACTAATCACTGCAAAATATTAATTACATTGAGAAATTCAGAGGCGAAGTAACAATTCAAGCTCCTTTGAATAATGTGCTGTAGTCTGAGCTGTAAACCATTGTTTTTAGAAGCTTTTTTTGACTTTTAATGTGGATGTTAGGACCTGTCTGGAAATTCCAGCCATGTAGAAATATCACAGCCTTCATGGAGCAATTTTTTCCTGTGTGTGTGTGGTTTTTTTGGTTTTTTTTGGTTTGTTTGTTTGGGGTTTTTTTGCCTCAGAAGAATCAGCTGTGGGTTCAGTTGAGTTCATGAATAATATGTTGATGTCCATTTAGTCTGAATATAGGAAGGCAGCTCATGTTTCTTCCAGCTTCTGGCCTCTCTGGGAAGCTTGTCATCAAAACTGTGAGTTTTGCCAGTACAGTCTTGCCTCTGAAAAGAATTATGCAGTTGTTTACCCTTCCACCCATGAATTGTCTTACTGGCTTCAAAAAAATCTGAGAGGAGTAGTGCCTTTGAAAGCATTTCCCTCTAAAATCCTCTCCCTTAGTAGGAAATAAATCAACATATCTGCCTTTTTCATCCAGAATGTAGTGGTAGAACAAGGGGGAGTGTGTTCCAAGTGAAACTGAGTAGGTTTAGATCAGATGTTAGGGAGAAATTCTTTGCTGTGAGGGTTGTGACGCCCTGGCAGGGCTTGCCAGGAGAAGCTGTGGCTGCCCCATCCTTGGGAGTGTTTACGGCCAGGTTATCCTTCAGAGTGCTTAGGGCCAGGCTGGACAGGGCTTGGAGCAACCTGGGATAGTGGGATGTGTCCCTGCCCATGGCAGGAGGTGGAACATGGTGGTCTTTAAGGTCCCTTCTGACCATTTGGACTTTAAGGTCCAAACCATTCTGTGGTCCTGTGATTCTACGATTTAAAATGGAGAAATATATTACTTGGAGTGCATATATTACAGAGGTTTCATTGTATTTTTTTTCTCCTGAAGTTTTATTATACCAGAAATAATTCTTGAAACAGGATTACAGTAAGTTTTCATGATTAGAACCAGCTGAATATTTTCACTTCTATGACATTTTACTCTGTATTTTGCTCAAGATAAGCCAGCTGGTTATCAGACAATGAGAGTGTCAACTTTTAGGTTTTTATTTTGACAGTTGCTGTATTTTCATGCTTCTCAATCCTTGAAATATCAGTTGAGTCTGAGACAGATAAACATTTTTTTGTTTGTTTTGCTTTGTTTTTGTTTAGCTTTATTTTCCAATATCTTGTTTTGTTTTGTTTTCTTATGTGTGACTAACTTTTTGGTACATACATAAAAATTGTCAGTCTTTACATTCTGGTGCTTGGTTGAGACTCTGAAAATACTTCAACAATATGATGTTATATTTTAATTTTATTTTTATTTTTCAGTGCACGACTATGAAGCGCTGTTTACTAGATGTTCTGTTACTCATGAAACTGCAGTGTAATGATGTTCTTACCTTAGCATCAGGCTGAATTGTGTTGCTTTTGGGATTAAAACAGCTTTGAATTTCATAACTGTACTTTAACACCAGCAGTTCCACTTTCTCTTGAAAAAAATAAATGTAAGATAGGTAGAAGCATCTGTACTGAAGGACTCTTGTTTCCCATTATTCAGACCAATCCCAAACACAAAAAATGAAAGGTTTAATTTTCCTTCTGAACTTGAACTGCAAATCAAGGGAGATGCATTTTTTACTGCTTATTGACAAAGAATAGTGTACATTTGTGTTAATTATAGACATTGTAAATAATGAGATTAAATAACTTGTCCAGACTCTATAAAATCTATGCAGAACACCAGGATTTATCACATGTCATAGAAGTGTCTCATAAAATGAGATGTATCTGCCTGGGAAGATGTCTGTCTTATTGCTGACAGCAGAGGGAGGCTCAGACAGTCACCTCTTTGCCTTTTGCAGTGGTGTTTTGGTAAGATGAAAATTTACAAAATTGTTTCTAACATCCTTTCAGTTTAGAATCCAAACTTACTAGTTCATTCTGTTCTTGCTGCTAACTGCAGACTGTACTTCTGAACCATGCACTCATCTTTCCTTCAATGTTTTGAATAAACAAAATCTTAGACAATGACTACAAAATTATAATGGGAATTTATTGGAAAAATACAGAGGAGAATAAGGCACAGAAAAGAAAATTCTTCAAAACTATGTCATGTCCAGAAAAGAGGAGCTAGGTCTGGACCAAATATCTGAAGAGCAGCATCTTAAGGAGCTGGAAAAGGGATTCAGCCTGGAGAAAAGGCTGCTCAGGGGGTTCTTCTGGCTCCGCACAACTCCCTGACAGGAGGGGACAACCAGGGGCATTGGGCTCTGCTCCCAGGGAACAGGCACAGTATGGGAAAAAATGGCCTCCAGCTGTGCCAGGAGAGGGTCAGGTTGGATATCAGGGAAAGATATCTTTGTGGAAAGGCCTGTCCAGGCCTGGCACAGCTGCCCAGGGCAGTGGTGGAGTTCTCGTCCCTGGAGGGATTTAAAAGTTGTGTGGATGTAGCACCTGGGGACATGGGTCAGTGGTGGCCTTGTCAGTCCAGGGGAATGACTGGACTTTATGGCCTTAAAGGGCTTTTCCAGCCTCAGTGATTCTAGGGTTCTATTTATTTGAATTTTTAATTGAATTTTTATATAATTCTTTCATCCAATTTGATTTCATGTGATTGTTCATTTCCCATGGATATTCATGTAGTTCCATTTTCAATCAGTGTCTGAAAAAATTAATTACATTTGTAAGGAGTTGCTATCATCAGTTACATACACTTGCCTACACATTTCCTTCTCACATGATATCACATCATACGCTTTTTGGATCTTCATCTGTACAATATAAGCCATTTTTGCTGTTTTGATGGAGCTCTGACAGTTGTCTGAATATTTGGAATTAAAACTACTGAAGTTGTCACGGTGTTTTATTATCCTAGGAAACTGTCAGACCTTTGCATAATCACTTTCTTGCATTATCAAAATGCATATCTGGATTCTGTCATGTTCTTCTATGACTCTAACTTCTGTTTACTTTTAATTGATTTTGATTTTTCAACATTTCTTTTACACTGGTTAAAGAATCTTTTTAACGTTTTCCCTTCAAAGAAAGAAAGAAAGAAAGAAAGAAAAAAAGAAGGGTATATGTTTTTTCATGCCAGTGCAATTGACAGATGTAGTCTTTTGGAAGGAGATTCTATCATTATCAACAGTCTTTAGCAAATATTCATTTATGCAGAGTTTACCTCCTTGTCATTACAATTCTTTCAAGTTTCCACAAATTCCCCGAAACCACAGCTTCATATTACCCATGCTGCAGTAAATACCATCAGACAGACAACTGTTGGCTCATTTCTCAATTTATAATTGTGTTAACCTCTAGTGCACCACTCAGTATGTCCTGTAGTTCCTTCAACATAGAGCAGAAAATACTTGAAGGGGACTAAGATGCAGAAAATAAGCTATGCTGTAGGAGAAAAAACAACAGAAAAACAATAGCTGCACTGCAGATAATAAAATGTTTATAATGTAAAACCTGGATATTTGGAGATAAAAACAAAGGCAGCTAATTACTTGTAGCTGAAGCAGGACAAAGAGGGATGTGTAGACAATGGTATACACAGGGCGGGTATTGCAAGGTCACTTCACTGCTAGGGATATTAAACAGCATAATTTATATTGTTTTGAAAGACTCCCCATACTTATCTCTAGTTGCTTAAACATCACCATCCGCTTCAGAGATTTTCTTTCTCCCCATGTACTTAATCCTAACTTGGAATGACCGTGTGTGGCTTCAGTGGGAGAACACCTTGGAGGAGAGGTGTGAAGGTACAGAGGGGCTCTCCCACCTCTTGCCTTATTGATAGAGGTTGCTTCTCAAGGTGAACTTGGGCTGAGATTTGTCTGCTTGTCCTGCAAATTAAGACAGATTGACTCTTGTGAAGGTTTTCATCTGACAGTCATGCCAGCAGGATCTTTCTTTTTAACTAAAGCAAGCAAGTCACATTATAAAACTTCCATACAATACTCCAGCAGGGTTGGAGGCGTGTAGGGCTTGATTGAAAGTGAGTTCAGGTGCTGCAGCTTTCCTTAGAATCCCTCAGAGGAAAAAAAATTGGTTACACAATGACCACACAGAGAAATACAAATTGCAAGGGAAAACACAGTGGCATCATTTGTTGGATGGTTAGTGTTTAGTCAGGAGCCTGTACCGATCCCTAATTTGGATATTTGTTGTGGTTTCTCTCCAGCCACCAACTAAGTACCATACAGCCACTCACTCATTCCCCTCTGCTCCTGGTGGGGAGGAAAATTTAAAAGCAAACAAAATAAACACTTTCATAATTGAAACAAAATAAAATACTTTTTAAAAATTATATTAATGATAAAAATCATGAAAAGGAGAAAGGGGGAGGAACAAAGCTCAAGAGAAACAATGTTCATGACCCACTGACCGATGTCCAGTGTGACCTCAAACAGAAATAGGCAGCTCCTGGCCAAATCCCCCCAGTTTATGACCTGGGCATGACATTCTACAGTATGGAGTATCCCTTAGGCCAGTTTGGGGCAGCTCTCTTGGGCCATGCTTTCCCCAGGCTTTTTGTGCGCCTGCTCAGGGGCAGAAAATTGGTCATTGAAAGTCCTTGCCTCAAGTGAACCCTGTTGAGCAACAACTAAAATTTCACTCTATTGTTAACATTATTCTGATTCTAGATCCAGAACATAGCACTGTACTAAAAAGAAAATTAACTTTACCCTAGATGAAACCAGGAAAAAATAAAACTTTGGAGAAAGCTCATCATCTCTGAAGGACTTCTGTGGTTAATTTTTCACCAGCATAGCAAGGTGTAAGGAAAGAGATGTGTATGGCTATCACTCCACTTCTTTCCCTGCTCCAGGACAGGAGCTCCTGCCATATAATTAATTTTCTGTGTATTTGCTGAAGTCCTCATTTCCCTGTGAACCTTGCTTTTGAGCACTGTGTGCAAGCCTGGCATCAACCTGTTGTTAACGCAGAGAAGGAAGAGTCAGGAGCACACCACAGCAGGCAGTGCTGACTGGATCACAGTTCTGCCACTCCACCTTCCATGCTGGAAGCAACACAACCTCCCTTATCTCAGGATTCTTCCTGGCATATTCCCCATAGGAAAACACAGGTCTGAAAGAGGATGAAATGGTCAAATATCTCTCACATACTTGTTGCTGGTTTTTCATCAGCAAAATCAATGTTTCATCCTAATTCTTATATGTTATTTACTACAGTTAAAATTTGTGGTGGTGTGAAGTTTTTATTATTTCAAATTATGTTGTATTTGTGTTCTGGAAAGCTCCCTGAGAACCCCATTCCATGTTTAAGTTTGTATGTTCCAGATTTTTCCCTCCCCTGTCAATTCTCCTATCCCCTGTCTCCTTCCCCTGTCAGTCAGCCACTAGGACCTTCCCAAGGATCCAGAAGGTTCCAGGGAAAGCGTCGAATGACTGGCTGAACCCCAAGAATCCTCCCCCCGGTTTACTACCATTGGTTATTAGAATGATGGATGTTCTGTTTGGACTTGCCTCCCTCTATCCCTATTGGCTGTGTCATGTATCTCTGTCTGGAACCCTCCCCTGGATAAAAGGCACTGCGACAAGCTGGGTGTGCTTTTTTTGGTGGGGTGTTCCCTGGAAGAATAAACCCTTCCCTGTTTCACCTTACCGGAGCCTCCCTTTCATTCCTCGCCGAAGCCGTGTCGCCTCTGGCACTCGAATGACTGAACCCACGATACTGGCGGTGGCTGTAGCTCTGCCAGTGGCAGTGTGTGTGTAGATAGCCGTGCGGAACGGAGCTGAACCCCGCGCGGTAAGATCTGGCACCCAACGGTAATATAGGCGTCTCAAACATCATAAAAATTCAGAAAACTGAGCATATGCTTCATTAGGGTGGATCCAGTTTTTTCAATTTAATGCACTTGAGCATAAATGCTGTCCTGAAGGTGAGACAGTAAAGAGAAACTTTGTAAAAAAAAAAAAAAAAAGCATGTTTTCAAAGAAACCTATTAATATAGGCAGCCACATTTAGAGAGTGAGTTGTTTGTAAAAAAATGTGAATCTCTGGAAACCAGGATACCATCCGGTGTGTTTCTTGCAGTAGCAGGTCAAACTACTTGAAAGTAGAAACTTTGCCAGAATTTAATTACAGCTCATTATAGTGTTATTATTAATAAGAGCATGACCTAGCATTTAAAGAAATGAAGATTAATCAGTTTAATCATCTTTGATTTTTTAAGATTTGCTTGTGTTCTCATCTTAATGACTCACTTTTTTTTTTTCCCAGATGAGTTAGGAAGTTAGAGAGGTTTGTTTTTAATCATATCTAACAACTTGCCTAAGAATAGCAACATTAGCTTCACACGGTGTGAAATTGTTTCAGTGGTGCAGTCATGAAAATAAAAAAAGAAAAAAGTCCCTTATCCCCTCTGCCTCCCAAAAACACAGTACAAAAAAGTAAATGAAGAGGAAAACGTGTTAATACCCTACACACAGTATCCAAATTTTACTGTATAAAATCAATGTGAAATGGTAGCTTCAAAACCTCTGAGTATATTGTGTGATATAGCACAGTTATTTCAAGAAGATTCAGGAAGTTACCTATTTTAAAATTACATTAAAGCACATCATTGCACTTGAAACTCAAGATATTTAATGTCTACAAAAATATCAAAATTTGTGTTTCAGTGTTAGTAATTTACATTACTAATCAGATAATTTTGCTGATCAGAACCCCAGAGACTGTCTGCGAGTTAGGGTATGGTGTATTTTTTTATTTGAAATTAATCTGTATTGGGTTTGATACACTTTAGTGTCTTCATCCACCTTCTCCGGATGAGTGTTGTTTCTAAAAGCAGAAAAGGATGGACTTCCCTTCTACCATTACTGTATTTATTTCCTATGTCACTCGGGAAATCTTCTTTCTCTCTGTTTCCATCTATGTCATTTTTCCTACTGACCACAATTTAAAAATATTATAAGGAAAAAAATATGTCGTTAATATTTTTAGTCATCAGGTACAAGCAATAATATAAATATGTGTGCTTGTGTCTGTCAACGTGTTTTAACATCATAATCTAATGCCAACTTTATGCTCAGTACAGGATATTTATCAGCACCATGGGCAACCCCCGGGGTATTCCTGTCATAAATACTTAGACACTGAAATTTTGAATTCACTTTACTTTTTTCCTGAGGTGATGTGGAATACAGTGTCTTTACATTCAATGATGATTTTCATTAGAAAAACCATGGGATAATTCTTTCATTCTTTTCCTCGATGTGACTAATATAGTATCTTATTTAAAAAACAAAAATTGTCTTGGGTCCCTGGATTCCATTCATTTCTACATCTTATAATTTCTTGGACTTTAAAACCTGAGGACGCATGAAGTGGTTGTTTCGTTGGGTTTTCCACCCAGTACTCTAAAATCTGAGTGATATTATGCCAGATGTGCTTAGTCTGGGACTACTTAAACTATAGACCAAACCTCAGGACCTTCTTATCATTGTTTGAAAACTTCCTAGCAAGTAATTTAAACCCCACACCAGCTACAGTCATCGAGTCCTAGAATGTTTTCCAGTGCAGCCAAACCCTGGGATTATGCTGGGTGCAGGTGGTCAGGCTGAGAGGGATCCTTAGAATTATCAAGGAATTTTCACTTCATTCTGAACAGATGCAGGAATGTGGTTGTCAGGTGGAATCCCTCTGATCTCTTTTGCTCTCTTTCTCAGAATATTGTATGAAGAAAACTGTGTGGATTTGCTCCATTTAATTAAAAAGAGAGGTTTTTTTCACAATTGTTTTTATTAATTGGTTATTTATTAGAGGTCAGGAGGAGACTGAAGGTGTTTGTGTGTTTCATGTAATCAAAGAAGGAAATAGAAGAGGAGGGTGAAAGAGAAAGTAGACATGATTTATGCTTTCCTTGGAGTGAAATATACCTTGAGCACTCTCCATACCTGTGGCCTCTGACTTGAATTGGGGTAAAGACCCACATAGCTCATTTCTGAGTGCAATCCACTTAAGAAGTGTTGCTCATGGAGAAGTTGTATTTCCTTTTAACCCCATTTTCTTTCCCATCAGAAGTGAATGAGATGATTTCACTGAGGATCGCCTGTGAATACCAGATAACTGGTAATGTTTTCAGGATTTTAACACTCAGAACCAGGAGGGGGTTAGAGCTTCAGAATGGGCTGATTTGATTTTGACAGTCTGCAATTCTGAGAATCCCTGAGTTCTGCCAGGAAATAAACAAACAAACAAACAAATCCCCACCAAAACACAAACAAACCAAAACCAAACCAAAACAGGGAAACCAAACTAAAACAAAAATCCATACCAAGCAAACAAACAAATAAAGGAACAAAGGAATATTTGAGTTAAAGAGGTCATACATGGGTCAGCAACACTTTGTGGTCAACGACACTGAAGCCTGAAAATCCTCTGGGAAACATCAGCACTTCATACATGGTGGTGTCTGCAAAAAAATTATTGAGTCCCCAAGTAAGTGTAATATAAGTATTTTAAAGGCTTTAATATTAATGCACTCCTGTATTTGGAGACAGAGAGTACTTCACTGTCTGATGTCTTTGCTCTTGCTAGGGTTTTAACCTTATTTGATAATTATTCATGAAGAGAAAGACGTCAAGTGTGGGAATGACTGCAGTTCTTTAATTACTGCTTCTCCTTCTTTAAAGCGTACACCTCAGTCCTTTTGTTTTATTAGGAGCAAATTTTGTGTAAGTATAATTCCTAGATTAAAAACCTCCATTGAACTGACTAAATTTCTGGGAAGAATTTGGTTGTATTCAGTACTACTTGTTCTTCACTCACTGTGGAATCTGGAGCACAAAGCTATGGCTAGAGGGAGTATAGTGGTAAAAGTGCCTTTTTTCTCTGTTCTGGAAATATTTCTTGACATTCCTATTAACAGAAGTGAACAAAGTCACATTAACAATAACTGAATTTTTCTTTATGCCAAAATATATAATCTAAGGAACAATTAATTTTTTGGAACTTGTTGGAGAATCTCCCACAGTTTGTACTATTATTCTCTGAACAGAAAGCCTGACATATTTTCCACTGCTGTTAACATGGAAAGTTTTAGTTCATTTAAATTTATCTCACACACACAAAATACTGCTTTGACTAATTCTATATCCCTATCATATAGAAAAATAATTTTATTTTTGTCCTGATTGCCTGACATTTTCAATATGGAATGCCCGTAAAAGAGAAATTGAATTTTATGGAGCACAGGTAAAAAGGCCATGAGGGAAACTGGAGATAATTAATGAAAAAAAAACCTCATAAAAACAGTGGAATAGTTCCAATGGGAATCTGTTTCATTCTACTTGTGCAATAAAGTTAAAAGCTTGTTGTTATGCCAAAATTACACAGTAGTGCAGAAATCTTTATTTTTATAATCAGCAAATTCCTTAACCTTGTGACTAGATATTCTGCTCTTTTCAGAATTGTGCTTCACTACAGCAAAATGCAATTGGAATGGCTGTTTCCCTTTAATAACTTAAAATATAAAGAAACAGCAAACTTTCATAGTATTCAAATCTTCATCAGAAAATACTTCTGTAAAAAAATGTGGTATTTACACAGAAAAGTAGCACAATCCAATGAATGAAATGTACTGAAAAAAATTAACATGCTACCTGAAATTAAGTAATGAGCTGTTACTCAGGAGCCCCATAAGGCCATTAGCCACTGAAAAGTCTTAAGCCTTCAGTTTCTTCAATGCATGGTTTTATTTGTCTAGATACAGATTGAAAATAGATAAATTCAGTTATCTCTGCTTTTCTATAATGATGGAAGTATCAACTGTGCCTATATAATATAATTTTTCCTCCAGTGTGTTCTTCTCATTGAAATTCTACAGTCTGAGCAAAGTCAGACCTTAATGTTCTGCCTTTACTTCCCCCAATATCTGTGGTTTAACCTTAATGAATAATGCTCCAAAATGACAGGATTTTGTGGTATTGTATTCTGAACAGCCACAGGAAAGACAGAGGATACTGAGGTGACTTGGAATTACAGAAGTGTGAGTGCTTAATACTAAAAAATGAAATTAAATTAAGTTTAGTTCATTATTTGTATCAGGGTAGGAGTGGTAGAAGATAGAAGATCTGCATTCAGAACGTAAGCTTCACAAAATTGGGAATTAGAGCTTTAAGTCTGAAGATTCTTTAATAGGCTCTAAATTCAATACTTGGGCACTTTATAAAAATGTTAGAAAGGAGAGGTTTTAGAACTAACAGGTAATACATCTGGTAACAAATCATCAGGAAGAGATGGTATTCACCCAAGAGTTCCAAAAGGGTTCAAGCACAGAATTGCTGAACTATTAACAGTGTTTAAAATGTAATCAGCAAAAGAGAAATGGAACGTGGCATGTGCACAACAGTCCAGGGAGCTTCAGACCAGTAAATATGAATTCTGCTGATCAAATTCCTATCTATTGCAAGAAAGAATAGGAACAAAAAATACATTAATAAACCAGTAAAAATAGGAATAGCAAATATGTGAATAAACATCCTTTTAGAGGAAAAAGTCATTGTGGCTTTCAGAAAGGTAACTTATGCCTGATAAATTAAGTCAACAAACATACAAGGAGCAGGATTATGGCCGTAAGTTTCCTAAAATTTGGAAGAGCTTTATGTGAATAAAAAAAGCAAAATTGAAGGAAGATAGTGTTACTAAACGTCATGTTACTAAACGTCATGTTACTAAATGTGAGAAAGAACTACCAAAGGTAGGAATAAATGGTGAAAAATGAAAAGTGATCACCTTTGTAAGACCAGGTACATTCCTCTTTGAAACAGATCCATTGATGTATCACAAAAAAGTGATAGACTTTCTATTTAACTTTATTGGTAAGTATTTAACTCTATTTTGAATGATGAAAATGACAGTTAAGCATGATGAGGTTTAAGATCAATTCTCAATATATTTAGAGGTTTTAGAGGTTTTATATTCTCAATACTCAATATTTTTAATATAAAGAGTGTACATTGGTCCTAACAGTACAAGATTTGGGGAGAACTAATTGATTAAGCATATTATATCTTAAAAAAATGAAAATGTTTTCCTAAGAATACAAAAGTGAACTATGGAACTTGTTGCTGTAAGAATTACAAATGTAATTTTTATGGGTCAAAAAAATAATTCAACCAGATATGCCAGGATTTTTAAAGGAAAACATGACATTCCTAATTCAGGATGTGTCTGAGCCTTAGATTCCCCAAAGATGCAAGAAGTAGCATTTCCTATGTTTCATCTACTTTCATGTCCTGTCTCTGAGCAAGTTGCTGCTATTGATAGTATGGAGGGACAAGACAGAGCTATGGTCTAATTTATTCAGTGTCACTGCTGTTCTGCTATAACACATATATAAAATGAATCTTAACGACTGAATTTGAGAGGGCAAACACACAAAAATCTCATGAAAACATTCATTTACATAAATATTTACATTTCCATGTACTCAATATATAATACATTAATGTGTACAACAGTATTACACAATGTTAATATAGAGTAATCACTGTAGTTATATTATGATTGTATGGTTATTATATAATCATTGATATTATATGATAATTATTGTTAATGATGTTTGGTATGGGGTTTCCTCTGGGATTCTTTCAGTTTTCTTCCTTGTCTGTTTTTCTGAGGTAGTCTATTTTCCAAGAAAATGTTAGCTTGAAGCAGATGTTCAGTCTGCACTATAAAACTTTCCAGAACACTGGTCCCAAGAGTTCCTTTTCAAAAGTCTGTGAATCTTTTAATACCCTTTCATTTTAAGTTCAGGGAGATTGATAGCAGTAGTCATATTTATACTAGAATAACTTCTGACAAGGAAATAAAAAAATCAGTAGATAACAAAGCCAATTCAATTAAAACTAAAGCTTGCCAGAAACTTTTCTTACATATGTGGAGGTGTTCTCTAACCTAAAGTACATTTTAAATATAAATATGACAAGAATCAGTAACGATGTTAGAGTCAACTTAGGAACCCTGACTTCTCATCAGATCAAACATCAGATAAAGTTGTCTCTCTCATGCATGATGTTATGCATTGTCTCATTTCACAGCAGAAAATAACAAGTAGTAAGGGGTGGAGAGATTCACTGATGTAAGGTCCAAAGCCTAAGGCTGACACTGCCTTTCAAAACAATTTTGGCTATGAGTGCTTACAAACAGATGTCAGGCTGGGGAAAAAAACGATCAGCAGTGCCACTAATTTGATGTCCTCAATGCTTCACTAGCTGGATGATTTCCCATCCTGGACTACTGGCCCATTAAACCTGTCTTTTATTACACAGTCATAAAGCTGAATGACAGGAAATACATAATTAAGACTAGTCAAATAGAAGGCAAAGGATCTACATTGATTCCATTTGTTTGAGATAGGGAGGTACAAATTGGAATCTAAGGGCTAATCTAGACCAACATTAAAGTGTTTGCTTTCTGTAACACAGAGTGGTTACACTATGTGGGGAAATGCTAGGTGCATAGACAGATCTACTATCCCAGTTATCTGACATGCCAGGAATAAAAAAAATCAAACATATTTCCTAAGGTCTTTGTGTTACAATTATTTTTCTCCTGGGATGAGGAGTCTGGAAAAGATCTTTGTCAGTGACATGGGCAGTGCAATCAAAGGCAGCCTCAGTAATCTTGGTGATGACACCAAGCTGTGTGGTGCTGGAGGCAAGCTGGAGAGGTGGAATGGTCTGAAAATTGTAAAGTTCAGGGGGGCCAAGTGCCAGGTCCTGCTGGTGGGTCAGGGCCATCCCAATCACAAGGAAAGGCTGGGCAGAGAATGGCTTGAGAGCAAACCTGGGAAAGGGGACTTGGGGGTGCTGGTTGATGAGAAGCTCCACATGACCCAGCCATGTGCACTGGCAGCCCAGAAAGCCCCAAGTGTGCCCTGACCTGCATCAGAAGTTTGGCCAGCGGGTCGAGGTGGGGAGGGATTCTGCCCCTCTGCTGCACTCTGGTGAGGCCCCACGTTCAGTGGTACCTCCTGCTCTGTGGACTCCAGCATAGGAAGGATATGGAGCTCCTGGAGTGAGTCCAGAGGAGGCCACAGAGATGCTTCCAGGGCTAGAGAACCTCTCCAGTGGAGAGAGGCTGGGAGAGCTGGGGATGTTCAGCCTGGAGAAGAGAAGGATCCAGAGAGACCTCAGAGCCCTTTTCAGTGCCTAGGGAATTACTGGAGAGGAACTTTGGGCAAGGGCCTGGAATGATAGGCCAAAGAGGAGTGGCTTAAAATTGAAAAAAAAGGGGGTTCAGATTATGTATTAGGAAGAAATTCTTCCCTGCAAAGTTGGTGAGTCCCTGGCACAGGCAGCCCAAAGATGCTCTGGCTGCCCCATCCCTGGAAGTGTCCAAGGCCAGGTTGGAAGGGGCTTGGAGCAACCTGGGATAATGGAAGGTGTCCCTGCCCATGGCAAAGGGTCAGAATGAAATTAACTTTACAGATCCTGACTTCATCAAGGCAGAAGTTATTCAATTTTGTTTGCCACAACTTCATTGCTTCTTCAGTCAGGAGGAATAATGAAAAGATTGCCAAAACTGAGTCTTCAGTATCATATTGCACATTAGGTGTGAGCAAATTAAAGCTGCCAAATTAAGACTCAATGTTTGGTTGCCTTTGAGCTGAACTTTTGACTGCGGTGACACATTAGAGATGCTTGGCAATTGCCACTTTGCTCTCATTTCCCAAAGCTGAAAACACCACCTCTGCATACAACTGTTCAGGAAGACTCTATGATTGTAGTCATTATCCCTGCATAAAATGCTGCATTTGTAAAAGCAGACTACTTCTACTGAATAAATATTAGTATTTTAGGCAAAAGTGAGAGGCTTGTTCCACTCTAACTGCCTCTTTCTTTATGCAGTTTGTTTTCCTAATATTTGCCATCCAGTAAACATTTTATCAGGAAAATTTCATATATATATGTGTGTGTGTGTGTGTATATGTATATGTATATATGTGTATGTATCTTACAGTATTTGCTTGGTTTTTCTTTTAATCCCATATGAATTTCTGAAATTCCTAATCATACTAAATAACTTCAGGTATTCACAGGATGTACTGTCATGTATTATAATGTATCATAAAGTACCATGTCTCATTATTCTTTGCTCTAGATTCTTGAAATAAAGGCTGGAACATTCAACTGAGATTAACGACTTGGGCCTAAAAAATCAGTCTACTCTAATAACTTTGAATTTTAATAGCATTTGAGTTTAATACAGCTGTTGCCTCAGTCCTGTTTTACTCAGACATGCAGGTAGCATGGTTTTTTCCATGACTGATCCCCAGGTTTGGCTTTTGTGGCCTGCCTGCTGGTCAGTTTTTAGAATCAGTAAATATCTGTGTATGTTTCAGTGAAAAAGATACATTTAAAGAGCCTTCAGCAATAATAAAACAATAATGGGGAGACTGATGAACCTTGTCTGAATTTTCTATTAACTGTTTCTATTTTGCTCCATTCATTTCTTCTGTTAATGCTTTATCTTTAGGCTTTGTCTTGTGATTGTTTCACAGAAGCATCATTAAAGGGCAAAGTCTGGGAAAAAAATCAGATTACGTCTTTTTAATAGAAAGGAAGACTAATTTGTTGTGCTAAAGACAAAATAACACTTTAATGATGATTAGGGGTGTATAAATAGTTTTCAATAAGAGAGATTAATGTAGTTTTGATAACCATTATAGCAAAATATTGAGGGCAAACTGCTAATACATTGGCATCACTGATTTTATGAGCTTAGTTTATTTCAAATCTTGCTGTCATAGAAAAGAAAAGTGTTTTTGAATGTCAGAGAAGCTTATAAAAATATAATTTTCTAAGCAAAATAGAATGGTTAAGAATATGCAGTGAAAAATATCTGAGCAATTATGTAAATTATTTTGACTCTTGGAAATCAGAATGTAACTAAGCATTTATGTTTTACTGCAATATTTTTATTATTATTATTATTTCACCTTTAATAGAGGCTATTTTGTGTATGGGTGAACCAGAAGATTATGTTGTAGCTAGCAAGAATGTTAACATAATTTTTGGTACACTGCGTTAATAAAACAAGTGTAATGAGCCATAGTGGTGTGCAATATCAGGTCAATGTGAGAATTAAACTGCAAGTAATTATAATACTAAGATTGGTTGTATTCTAATTATCCCATGGCTAATAGTACAGAGTTGATTATCTGAAACCAAAATTATTTGGGCTGGAGTTGTTTTAGTATAGATGAATATTAGCTGATGCATTGTCATTGAAGTGATATTGTCATTTGTTTTCCAATAAAAAATCCCTCGAAGCAGCAGTTAGAATTTTCTTCTAAATAGAAATGCAAAATGTGCTGGATTGTGAGGAGCAGTGACACTAGCTCCTTGCATTTATTCTGGTTTTTATGGTGTAAGTAATGTTAAGGAAATTTGTATTCCACGTATCTCATAATGCAAGAACATGACTGTAAAAATGATGTCTATAAAACTACTAATTACCAAGGAGAAGCAGTAGATGGATATAGTTATATTCTGAGCACAAATTGGATATCAGTCCTGAGTGAAAATTCACTTCAAATACAAGCTGTTTGAATTCAATCTTATTCTTAATTGAGAAGTTCTGGAAAATTTACAGTCATAGTGAAAAATGGTGGGGAAAGACTTGGAGTTTGCTACAGTAGTACATCAACATCATCATAAAAGACACTGTTAGAAGTATACCCTTATTTATACCCACATTGAGTAGAACTCATCTCCCAAACCTAAAATTTCTGTTATTCCGTTGCCTAAATTTGTCTTTTTCACACAATCTGTCGCTGTTCAAGGGGTGCAACAAATGATCTGTGCAATTGTATAATCATCTGTCCTATGTAGAAATAATTCCTTGCTATGTGGTGAATACCTATCTGCACTGACACTTTCTTTTTGGTGTTATTAGCTGTGAAGGGGGATTGATGTTTGGAAAAAAAAAAGTATTTTCTGCAAAGTAATTTGTTAAAGTTAACGAGTTAGTTTGGCTTGGTGAATTTTGGTCCAACAGAAATTGTTCCTAAAGGAAGAATTCTGCAAAGGTCCCAGCTCTATCCCCAACAATTAACAAAGCCTGTCTTTCTAGTTTAATTTTTGCTTCAATTCTATGTAAATTTACCTTACATAGAACTTTCACAACAAATAATATCCTCTCATAACATTTTTTATCAACAAAATTTCCAGCAAATTTATCCCCGTTTCTCATTGAGATTGATCAGTGAACATGCTTTTCTTTGCATGAATCTCTTTATCGTTCAAAAGATAAAAACAGAGTTTATTTTAGAGATTGTTCATCAATTTTTTCCAAGACTATTGCAGAGAATACTGGCTTATCATAATTTACAGCTCTTGCTGCCTAATGGATTGCATCACTCACAAGCTTCTGGTCCTGCTTTTTTGTATTTCCCCGGTAAGAGGTCCATAAGCAGGATCCGAAGCAGGAGCAGACAAGCGCATCCCCACTGCTGGGACTTGGGGATATGATGTCCTGCTAGACTCCTCTCTCATTTTGAGGAGCCTCACAGTGGAGATTATGAGCCAATTCCTCTAATTTTCTAAGCTGATGAGAATTCAGGCAATAAGTTTTCTACACGCAAGGAAAGAATTCACCCATGAATGAATTCTTGTTATTGAAGTAGTTGAAAGATCATTACATACATCAGTGACTTCAGTGTAAAAACCAGCACTGGGCTAGTTACTGCTAGACAGCTGAAAGGGCTGGATGCTCTGTAAGGGCAGGGAAACCAGGAATTACTAGTAAGGAGCTACACATTATCACAAGACTGTGGCTTAGACAACTGTTGTGGTATAACACCATCCGAACCCCAAACCCCTCCAGCATCTTGCTTACTCTCTGACCAGCTGGATCAGGGAGAGAACTGGAAGGGTAAAAGCTGAAAAACTCACGTGTTGAGATAAAGATAGTGAAATATGGAAAATAAAAGTCCTGCACACCAGCAGAGCAAAAAAGGGAATTAATTCACTACTTTCCATTGGCAGGCAGGCGTCCAGCCAACTCCAGAGAGCCAGAATCCATCACATGTAACAAGTGGGGTGGGAAGACAAATACCATCACTCCTTTCCTCCTTCTTCCCCCCACTTTATACACTGAGCATGATATCACGTGGTCTGGAATGTCCCTTTGACCAGTTGGGGTCACTTATCTTGGTTGTGCCTCCTCCTAACCTCCCAAGCAACCCTACTCCCTCCCTAGCGTGGAAGTGCAAAAAACAGAAAAGGCCTTGGCTCTGTGCAAGCCCTGCTCAGCAACAACAAAAACATCTCTGTGCTATCCACCCTGTGTTCAGCACAAACTCAAAACACAACCCCTTGGAAAAACTGAGCTCTACCCCAGATAAATCCAGTACAACAGCACAAGGTAGTCCTGCAGCATCCAATTGATCTTCAGGCGAGTCTATGCTAAAGAGGCATATCCAAGAAGACAGAAATGAGAACTCCAAAGACTGGGTCAGGATCACGTCTGACAATAACCAGCATCCACCACTGTCCAGAGATCATTAAGCAAGGAGCTGAGGCTATTTCAAATGTGAAGAAATAAAACACCCTGTGTCAGGATGTCGAGGGTACCTTACAGATAAAACACTATTCTAAAGAGAAATATAGCAACCCCAAAGTTGTCATCAGTTTATAGTTCTCCAGATCGTTAAAGAGTCTAAAATCAGTGTTACATTTTATCATCTGTGCATGCTTGCATCCATTTCATGGAGATTTTCAAAGTGCAGGTGGCGTCAGTATGGAAAGTTCTCAAAGCACCTCGTAACTAGCAGGATTGTTGTTATGTTTCAAAAAGGCTGATGAAGCTAACAATAGGACCTCAGAATTCTGATGTCAAATCATCCTTCCTTCCTCCGTTTTCAAACTTAACATCCTAGAATGGTAAAGATCCACATTGTTACATTAAACACTAAATAGTCATCTGTAGTAAACTATAGTAATCACTGTGTGCTCTGCACTGCACTGAATACTAGGCAGGTCTATACTTTGCATGCTTTTACTGGTTCTGACAGCTTCCTTTTTTTCAGTAGTAATTAAACTGGATGAGCATCAAAATATTTGCAAAGATGTGACTTCTATTGCATGTAGTATTTTTATTTTCATTTTCTATCTTGTACTGATAGTGTAACTAAAATTATGAAAATACTTGCAGACTTTCTCCTCTCTCTTCATTTCCCTCTTTCCAAGTTTCCTTTACAGTTATGTCTTGTTGATTTACACAGTACAGACAGCATTCATACTTTGGGGACAGCTATTGAGATCTGTGTGTCTCTGGCTCAATAATATGCAGATTCTGAGGGTTTGGGTTTTTTTTAGGACAGCAGAAATAGAATTTTTATGTGTTTAAAGTGATTATTAGTAACTAATAACATTGGCTACAAAGTTTCATTGCTTGGCAATTACCTCAGAACATAACCTCAGGGGAATACAGCTCTTCTGCAGAAGGAGAGTCAATTTTCAAATAATTTGAGAATGAAAACAAAATAGAAGTATAAAGAAAATCCTGCCATCTATGTTGCAGATAAAGAGCTTTTCATCTCAGTGAAAGTAGCAGTTTGTCACATAAAACTCAACTCAGGTTAGTGAAATTAATATCTTAGAGCTTACATCGGGAAATCGGTAACAAAGAGCCATTTGGTTTTATCACAGCAC
>VZUA01024615.1:24758-38896 GCA_013401035.1 Horornis vulcanius | reverse complement strand
GTATGTTAATAGCCTTCAAAGAGGCAGGAGAGCAAAAATATATTTTTGACTTTACTTGAATAAATAAGCTACCAAGAGTTTATTTTATTTTCCTATTTTAGTATTTTTGATATAATCAGACATTAATACATGACATGAACATGAAACAGCTCAGGAAAGTTGTGTTTAAAACTGTTGCTCAGGTTACAAAGGCACCACCAAGGGCTCACTTTTTGGTTTGTTCTGTTTTTATCTGGAGGATCTGCGTTCCTCCACTATGCTTTGGTGCAGCTCTATAATTCATAGAAAACCACGTCTTATTTTCTCACTGTACTACTTTGTGTATTACAAAGGATCATTATTTCTAGTTGTACACAACTAATTTTTCTCTCCTCAACAGCAGTCAGTTTCAAGCTTGGTCAGACTTCTGAACAGGCAAAAGCTGGAAAGATGAGAGAGAATATTGAAATACTTCAGTGTACAGTGTAAACTCTGGTTTATCACAAAATACCAGACAACAAATTGCATCAACCAAAGCCTAAAACCAAAGTAGTTTTTCCCCTGCCTCATAAATGAGTAAAAGTCGACAGCTCTGGAATGTGCACTCCTCTCCCATGAAAACATTTTTCCGCTCTGCCTTTTCCAAAACTCAAAAGTTCAAAGCTAAACTACTACATGTTATAAAAGAACAAATTTACCATGACACTTAAACAAAGACATGAGTCGGTGTATTCAGATTTCTTGAGGGAGGAAGGAGTTATGTTTCTTATTAAGGCAAGGTTTGCAGTAAAGAAGTTATTTTTATAGTTTTATATATCTCCTTATAATTATTTATTCACGCAGATGTTCTGTTTTACTGCACAGTTAAAGCTGTAATTCATGCCCTTTTTGTAATGGATATATTAATTGAGGTTTACAACATTTCTCTTCAGAAAGCAAAATATTAACATCCTTGTTAAACAAACGGGCAAATGCAATCACAGACATTAGGAAATTTGCTTCACTATTATTTAGGATATCCATGGCAGTCTGGGAACCTCAGCAGTTTCTCTTTGCTCTGAAGAGTGCTACTTGTGTTCTTGGGAATGGCATGAGCGAGGTGGCCAGCATGTATGTTAACAGCAGAGAGAAAATGAGGTGGCTGTGGACTGCCGTGGACAAAACAACCTATATCTGGAATAAAAAGCATGCGATTTTGTGTCCTCTTAAATATGAGATGTAGAACGTAATAGATTAAGCAGCTGAATTGCTGTATGTAGTTTTTAAAGCTGTCTAGGAAACTTGGAACACCATTCCCATTTATTTGGAACAAGTGGCTGACTCATTTGTCTGCCTTGAAAAACCTCTACGACTGTTCCTAACTGGACTAAGATGAATATTCTGAAAGTCACTGCTCTTGTGAAACAGGAAAGAAGTACAGAAAGCCTCAGAGCTCCTGTTAATACTGAGTCTCATTGAATATAATATCGATTTGGAATATGTTAAATGATGCAAACTTCTCCTAGGTACTGGGCCACCCTTTGAAGCAGATTGATGTGGCCACGTCTTGTCCTTCATGGATACAAAATCTGGGGTAGCTAGATCAAAGGTCTGTTTTAGATTCAGACCTTTGACACTGAATGTTATGTTCTGTAGGATGGGACCAAAATCAGAAAATCCTTGAGCATGGAGAAAATTGACATATAAAACTGTATCAAACAGCCATTGCACACCATCAGGATTCAAATTTCCCTTATTAATATGTAAAGATTTATTAGGTCAGTCTCTAAAAGCAGTGTTTAGCAACTGTAGACACAATATGCTCAAACTGAGGGGCACATCTTTCTTTCCTTCAAATGCTTTTTTTTTTTTTCCCCCAAGCATCTTGCCCTGGCATCCCTANTGATTTTTTTTTTTTTTTTTTTCTGCCTAGCTTGTTGCTTTACCTATAGCCATAAGTTCTCTTTAGCCTTTCAAAAATACTATTATATTTCACACGGGAATAGGAGAGGCTTTAATGCAATTAATAAATGTGGGTTTAAAACTTTTAACCTTTTAAATGGGAATGTTTTGATTTTTTATTTGTCTGTTTTAGAGGCCTTTAATCAACTGTACCATTGGATTTAATGTTGGCTATGAAGGAGGTATGGCGAGTAACATTTCCGGTAAGGGAGAATGTCACAGTCAGTTTTGTTGGATACAGGCATGTCACACAGGTGACAATGGCTAGAAGCACCAGTCACCCAAAGAGGGGAACCTGCATTAAGTGGCCCATGGCATAGATGAACCATGTTTTGATAATCTCTGGAATAGGACAAAAGTGAACTCTGCTTGATAGACAATAAACTCATTTAATTTTTGGTCATCACGCATTAAACTTTCAAAGCTACTAAGAAAGCAACACCAGGATATAAATGTCATTGAGCAGTAGGGTGCAATTAGGAGTGCCTTGATAGAAAGAGGGCAGCTGATTAGTGACAGGCCAGTGGTAGCTGTGCTGGCCTCCTGTGTGCAAACAAGGCTGAGAAGGGGTTTTCTCCCCCCTCTCCCTGGAGCCAAGCTGCTTTGTTTGGCTTCATTGGCAACACAGGCAGCAATGCCTTACATGTTGTTCTCCAGTCAGAACCACAGATTGGGCAAACTCAGTACCAAACAGTGCAATAAGGATCACACAGGGCAAGTATGTATTCCCTTGGCCCTTGTTTCCACCTCCCACGTTATGCAAGTGAGCAGGGAAGGGATTTTCACCAGGGGTTAGGAAAACTATGATTTATAACGTTGGTGGCAGGTGGAAGAGGGGAGACTGTGGGACCAAGGGAGCCAAGTATTTTAAGCATCTGTTATAGGCCTGTGCCAGATGCAGGATACCAGACAAGATGTGCCATTTGTCTGTTCTTGAATGGAATTTCCTATGTCCCTAATACCAAGCAAACTCTGTTTATTTATAATATAACTACTTCTGGTTTTGTAGAGCTGATATACAGCACATGTCATCTTTTTACTTTCACAATTACATTTAAACACTTAGAAAGTTATTTATTTAGCTGTGTGAATTCCGTCAGGAGGCTGTTTTGCTTTGTCATGGGTGAATCTGTAAAGGCTGGAAAACTACTCAGTTTAGGGAGGCTGCCTTGTGTAGTTTCCTGAAGTACAGTTTTCTCTGATGCTTGTCTGGGTTAAAAATGGGACTTGGGTTCTTACAAGACCTGTGCCAGGCAGTGATTTCAAGTGATTGTTTGCATGGGCACAGAGAAGAATGATTTGGGAAATGCTGACTGTTCTCTCCTGAAAGTGGATTTCCTTCCAGTTCTAACTGATTATATTTAATAAGTAATTCCAATTACTTCCCAAAGGAATAAGCAGGAATTTCTAAGCAAAACATTTTCTCAGAATATGTAAATTCAAAACTATAGCTTCCTAGTGGAAATGCAAGCATTAGTCGTAAAAGGAAATGTCTCCCAATTCTTGGACTGCATTTCTTGACAAATTTTGACAGAAACACAGACTTCCCAGAGTAACAGCATCTCATAATGAGACTGATTATCTGGAGTTGATTATCCTACCTTTAAGTCCCTGTACTACCTTGTTAATACAAAAGACATAAACCACAAATTACATTTTAGACCAGGAGAAAAAGTCAGTGCAGATATATATAGCTCGAAAAGCAAAATGGAACAGCCCTACTGTCCAAGACCTGGACTCCAGAGTAAGCCAATTGCACAGAAAGGTCCATCTTCTTCATATCCACCTTGCATCCTTCCTGTCACCACTGGAATTCTTGTTTGCTCTTGCTCCAAAGGCACATCAGACTGGACTATCAAACCTGCCAGCCTTTTGCACAGGTCCTTTCTAGTACTTCTGCTCCAGCATCCCATCTCCCAGTCCTTTACCAGCAAGCTATGTCCTGATTACCTCACTGCTCTCTGAACTAAGACCTTTCTTTGAACTGTTGCTAGATTTTGAGTTTACAGCAGGTCACACCCTACACAGAATTCTTGACCTGAGCCCTCAGTTGACCCCAGCTTTTTCACTAAAATGCCTTGGTTTCTCTTGGACAGGAAAAGAAAATTTAAAATAAATAGAAATCTGCAAGATCAAATGAGGGAGGGAAAAGTCGTAGTGGCGAATTTAGTAACAAAACCCTAAGGCTCACAATACAACTAATCATAAACCAAGTTCCTCCACTGATATTCCTTCTAACATTTTAGGTCACAATGTACATCAAAGCGTGTGCAGTTAACTGCCTGCATAAATGTGCTTCATGAGCTCATCCCTTCCTGCCTCATCTTTTCTGTTTGTAAAGCTGAGGCTGTATTATTAGACTGGGGCAGTGCTCTGAAGTCCAGCATCTGACAAGAGTTGTTACAATAATTACTGTGGCAGATGTCAGAATCAAGTGAAAGCAGCCATTCAACAATCGAAGTACAAACCACAATCATCACTTAAGTTGTGTGCTATTGCAGGTATAGAACCAGCAGAGCAGAAAAATGTTCACACTTGCTTCTAGATGTAATCCTCTGTTAGGAGAGTAACTCCCTCCCCCCCTCCTGCAAAAAGGTTTTTCCAGCACACTTTGCTGTTTTTAGCTGTAGCTAGAAAAGATACAGCTGCATTTTTTGGCTTATACAATTTGAAGCTTGAGCTCAACATTCAGCAACAGCTTAGTCTGAGCTGTTTTATAAATCTATTTTTCTGTAAACATTTTCATTCAATAGTTACCATGCAATATCTGTGCTCCCTTAAAGCATACTAGTGACTGGGTGCCTTATCTTCATATTGCCAGACAGGTCAGATACTTATTTGGGAGGAGGTCTGAAAGCTGGGGACAGAGGCGAGACAGAGAGCATATAATGAAAGCTGGATTCTGACATGAAGTCCTGCAATAGACAGTACAACAAGCTGCTGCTGAATGACACAGAGAGCAGCATCTCAACTGGCAGCTGAATGAATATAGTCAGTTTGAAGAAAATTTTTTAAGGTAACCATTAGCTCATGGCTTTGGAACCTGTCATTTATGAAGGGACCCCACACATATGGCAGAAAACAGAGGGTCCAGGCTGGGGCTTGGGGGTTTTGCACATATTTACACTTTCAGGTACTCAGGTCCTTGCTTGAGGCTCAGGACAATCAGAAATGTAACTAAATCATACAGTGTACAGAGGCTGCTTTAAGGAGGCTGCTGCTTCCCGCAGAGGTAAAGTCCGGCCAAGAACAGCATGTGTTTCCTCCTCTGCATCTAGCACAACTGCAGCTAAGTGGTTGCTTATGTTCAAAAATGAATGAAATATTCAATGAAAACAAGAATCTTCAGTGACACGATCACTGCTTCTTAATCATTACACAAAATAGCGTTGTCTTGCCCAAGCGTGCCTGGCTCTCTAAGAATAATGGAGACAGGACAGTGTTTGGATAGCTGCTGCTTTTTCTGAAGAGTGGGGAGGGTGTGCCTGTTTTGGGGGCATGTTCACAAAGGTTTTAGCCCAGAAAGAAGGAGGTACATCTGGAAAGAGCATAAACCAGGTTGCCAGACTCTGGCACTGCTACTAGAAATAATTCTTTCTCAGGAAAGTACCAAAATGTGGCTGTCTGGTTTGCCCACAAGTATCTGGGCATTTTTCTTGGCAGGTATGGATACTGGTGGCTGTTTAGCATTTTGATTGCTGTCCCAACTAGTGTCTATTCTTTCTCTGCTGAAGATGGAAGAATACACTTGTGGTTAAATCACTGGCCTAGGGATTAGGCAAAGTGGTTCTGCTCAGATTTTAGTCTGCATCCTTGGCCAGGTCACTTAAGCAAGAATTTTGAGAAGTGCTCAGCACCCACAAACGGGATCAGATTTTTCAAAAGCTCTCTGCCTCCACTGAGGCAGTGGCCAGATGATCAAAGGAATTTCTTAGAAAATCTGTCTGGAAGTGTCATTGTGAGAGCTACTGGGTGCTGATCACTTGTGAAAATCTGCTTCTCATTGAGGTGCCCGGATGGGAATCAAACTCTCCATCTAGCTCCCATCATGATGGGAAGACACTTGAGAATCTGGCCAGGAGCAATCTCTTGAAATGCTACACCAGCAACTTTCTCTGTGCCTCAATTTCCTCTGAGAGTGATGTTGCCAGGGTGCTTGTAAGGATAAATTTATTAACCTGCTGTGTTTGAGGTTCTTGGATGTTTCTGAAGCCAGGAAAGGGAGGTGAAGCATTTGTAGCAGTGTCTTTCCAGACATACCAATCATCTGTGTAAACAGGACTGTGTTAAAGTGACTGGATCAAGAGTCCAGGAGTCAGCTTTGCTCTGTGTACAATTTACAAGCCTTCAGGTTCAGGAGCTGCTGCTTTTTGTTTATCTCAAACCCTTGATCATGAGTCAGGGCTTCACCATGCTAGGGGGTGCAACATACAGATCAAAAGGACTCAACCCTAAAAACCTTTGTGCTGAACAAAGCAGGGCCAGGAGAATACATTGTAAAGAAATGATGAAGCTGTTCCATTCAGCTGTTTGCTTTCTGAACTCCCTGCCTGCTGAGTACAGCAGTTCTATCATTTTCTTTCCTCACATGACATTTCTTTTCTCACATCCCACCCAAGTGTTTGGTGTTTTTTGGGGGGGGTCTGAGGGTTTAGAATTTTAACTCTACAGGACTGGTTACTCTCACACTAGATACCTATATACAGTAGTATCTTTTGCAGGTGGGTTTTTTGATTTTAGGATCCAAGAACATTAACTTCAAAATGGGTTTGTTTTTTGTGTTTTGTTTTTTTAATTAACTTACAGCAGCTTCAGTTTTGCCTCCAGATGTGGAAATCTGAAAGGTCCTGAACCTCCTGTAATGTGTGCTGGAGCAGCCTTCCTTCTTTCCTCTTTCTAGCAGCCTTCCCTCACATGATGTGACATTTTCTCTCCAGCTCAGAATGGAGCCCCCCCCACAGCCTCCTTCATTTTTGGCTTTCCAGCACCGTTGGCATCTGTGTGAGCTAATGCTGCCCAGATCCTTCTCCAAGGGGCACCGAGGGCTGGCACGCAGAAGCGAAGCCCCGGGGCTGTATCTCCGAAACCAAAGAAACCTCAAATGCATTGTGTTTCCATAAACGCTCCTCAGCTGACTGGGCTCTGGGGAGTTTCTGCTCTCCTCAACCCTTGCTTCTCCTTTGGGAACGGGAGGCACAGGTTGTAAATGCGTTTTCTGACTGCCTCTGTGCAGAAATGGTGCCGACATCGGAGCGTGAGGGAACCACAACCACCACAGGAGGCGAGAGGGGCTCCAGGGCCAGGGGCCCAGCCTGACCAGCTTGGGCTGGCCCGGCCCTCACCCACAGCCCTGTGAGGGTGAGATGTCACCACAGCCCTGTGAGGGTGAGATGTCACCACAGCCCCGTGAGGGTGAGATGTCACCACAGCCCCGTGAGGGTGAGATGTCACCACAGCCCCGTGAGGGTGAGATGTCACCACAGCCCTGTGAGGGTGAGATGTCACCACAGCCCTGTGAGGGTGGGATGTCACCACAGCCCTGTGAGGGTGAGATGTCACCACAGCCTGGTGAGGGTGAGATGTCACCCCAACCCTGTGAGGGTGGGATGTCACCACAGCCTGGTGAGGGTGAGATGTCACCCCAGCCCCGTGAGGGTGAGATGTCACCACCCCACCGGGCCATGGCAGCTTTCCTCAGAACTGTGTTCCTGGCAGGTAATGGTTGTGGAGCCCTCAGAGTGCCCTGTGGTTTGGTTTTGTTTTAGAGTAGACTACAACACCCTTACAACTCAATGGTGGCTAAAGTGCAATCTGCTTGTTGCAAAACGTGGAATGTGTAAAATTTTCTTAAGAAAGGATGTTCTTCCATGTTTTGTCTTTTTATACTTTCAAGCCTAACCAATAAAAAGGGAGGTTTAATCCACAAAACAGAGAGCAGATAACAAGCAAGCTCTAAGTGACGGCCCGGGGTAGAATTGTCTTGTTAAGGTTTAGGCCTTCACGTGCTTCTGTCATCTTGGACATGGGACGAGGTTAACAAAGCTTGGGAAGAAGGATGCCCACTGAGAGTGGACACAAATAAAGCAGAATGTACAGAATGAAGACACTCCTATTATCTTGATAGCTTTTGGGCATTAGCTACAACATTTTGTATTTTCCTGAAGCTCTCTCAACTTATAAGCAGTTGAGAGAGCAAAAATATTTCTCCTCATCATGTCTGGTGAGCAGAGAAGGAGAAGCCAGGAAGGAAGGGTTGCTGCACCCCGAGCTGAGGTCTGTCATGCTGAGTGCCCCCAGAAAATGCCACGTTACTTCCTCAGTCTCCTTCAGGTTTGGGGGGAATTGCAGGAGCAGCTCTACATCTCAGCTGCAGTCCTTGTTTTGAAGGATAAGGCTGTGTGTATGTCGTGGATGTCCATCAAGCTAAAATTCTAGCTCTTGAAATGTGCTTGGCAAGTGAAGCATTGAAAATATAATAGGTTTCTGTTTACTTATTTTTGAAATACTTATTTTCATGAGATAAGCAGTTAGTAGAAAGTTCAAAGCACACGTAGCAGAAAAAATGCGTTTGAGCAGTCATAAATTGAATTTATTTTGGTTGTCAGTCCTTTTGTATTGAGCTCTTGACACTGTTTAGCATGGAAGTGAGAGATGTGATGTTGAAAATAGGGTATTTTGAAGAATAATATAAAATATTCATTGTAAGTGAATTCTGAACTCAGTGAAAGGCAGTTTTTGTGCTTGAAATTTGAATCGAAGCGCTATCTTGTCCTGACTGTGGAACAGAAATATTCCATAAGAATCACATGCCAGAAGTAACCACCACCGCTTGGATTTTAGACACTGAGTATTTGCAGCTAGTTGCTTAAGAGCAATCTAAAATCAAAATGGAATGAAGGTGACATTACAAAACATATCTGAAACAAATGGATTTCCTTTAAACTACAATTTAAAAGCCATCTGATAATTCTATACCAGTGCATTAAAAATAAAGTACTTCTGTAAATTACTGTTTAATCAAGTATGACGACTGAATGCTAAACATACAGTTTTCTGTGTGATCAATGTTTTTAGCTGAGACTAGTAATGCAAGCTTAGGGAACAATCCTGAAATATCTTCCATGTTTCCTGATGTAATAAGTTATGCTCAGATATCCAAAAGAGAATAATAGTCTGTCAGAGTTCCTAAGCATAAAACTAAAACAAAACAAAACCCTTGCAGTGGCAGCTTGGACTGTACTACACAGGCATCCTAAATTTATGTAGGGTGGCTGAACTGGAGGAGAGCAGGAAGTCCTGTAACAGACCCAGAATGTCCAAGTATAGCAGCACTTTGTGGAAGACAGGAAGTGCTGCTGTGTCTGCACCTATAGGAGCAGACAGCAGGACACTCCGGAGCTCTCACTGCCCGGCTTTGCATGCAACCTGTGTGCACAGCAGGAACTCAGTCCATCATGAACACCTTCAGCCTTCACTGCAGCGTATTTTTTGAGCTCTTCATCCATAAGGCTGGGATAAGATGGGATAAAATCCTTCCTGTTGTTAATTCACTTAGGGAATTACTGCTTAATAAAAAGGCAAGGTAGCACTTCCGAACTAACATTCTGCCTGTGATTACATATTAAAGTGCTGAGGCTTGTCCAGTAACCTACAGCAGCATATCACAAGGTACCCACAATGAATGTTGCAGTTCTGGAATATCTTCAATTAGAACCTAATAACGATTACAGCCATTTTTGAAAGCATAGCTGGATTTTGCTAAGCTCTGCCCACCTTCAGCAAGTCTGTCCATTCACTGTAGAGCCTGTGTTCTGTTTCAGTGTCCTTTTTTTTTTTACCCTGAGTTAACCAGAACTTGGCTTTGATCCTTTAAATCCTTCTCCCTATCAACTCAGCAACCACAGAGGCAGTTTATTACTGAAAAGAAATCTAAGAATCAGTTTTGGCCAGCATTGTCTTGGAAAGTTCATTTTATTAACATGGTTTTGGTTTTATTTCAAAAACACTTTGACAAGCACTGACATTTTTGGAATCAGTAAAGCACAAGAGACTTACTCCTAAAGGCCTAAGCTTTGCATTTTTCTGCAGCAAACAATGTGACGCGCTACTATGGTAAATTCAATTCAAGCCACTGACTGAAAGGAAATAAGTACTGAATGTTGTCCTTTTTTCCCTTCATTTTCTAAAATATGCTTTGTGTCAATGCTAGTGCTTGTGAGATACACTTCCTTAACTGCTCTTTGCTTATTTGCTTTTAATCCATAGTGCAGGTGGCACATCTATCAATGCTGGCAACATAAACTTTCCTCACACGTCTGCTCTTATTGCTCAGCTTTGACCTAAAGCAACTAACTCTTGACTTTTTGCTGAGATTTGCCAGCAAGGGTCCCAGTTGTGTGTTTTACATGAATATCCATCAGCTGAGAGTTCAACTAGGATCACCTTCATTTAAAAAGGAATACTAGGAAATATCTGAACTCTTTTTGTTGTTGCTGCTGCTTTTCTTTAATGCAAGCTTGAAAGAGAATTTATGGTCCCCAAACTACAAAAAGACTCTTGTTCTGATACTGTGTATTCACTGGAACTCCATGTGTGGTGGGAAGAATGGAAGGCAGAACAGAGGTGAGTTATGTGCTGGCATAAGCAGACTTGACTGCTAGGTTTCCTTAGTGGTAAACTGATTGTCTTTGGTTTGTGTGTCCCTGGGGCTGTGCCACCTTCCATTTTGTCCCTTTGTAAACTATGTTGAGTGAGAGGCAAAGTAAGCATCTCCATTCCAGAAAATTTGTATTACATACATGTGTTGTTGCTTCATATAATAAGGGTGGGTTTTGTTAGAAACTTGTTTTACTTTCCAGAATTTTCTGTTGCAAAAATGGTCAAATGCTTTGGTTGGAGTTCCCTATGCAAATCCACAGTGTGCTACTGTCAACCTCTTACTTTCAGAGTGAAGAATGCAGCAGTATGTTGGTTTGGAAAGAGTGGTTGCTTTTTTAGTTAGAAGAAAACATGTGCTGCAGATGTTTCAAAGTTCTGGCTTTTAATATACCTTTGATATCTACTATGTCAAGCTGTTAGTTTTGACTAATTCTCCCTTTAAAGGGATAGCTTTTATGAATCCTGTATGTTGCCATGATAGATTCCTAGGAGCTGAAGTAAACTGGCATAGCTAATCCAGGAGTTTGTGATTTTTAGTGCTGTGGATATTTTTTTAAAACAAAAACTCTTTCTTAAGTTTGAAGTACATTTTTTTTTAATCTCAACTTTATTTCAAAGTGACTGCATAAATTGTATGGCCTGTTTCTCCAGTTGTGTAACCAGGTTATATAGGTCTTTTCCTACAGGAAGGGAAAAGAAGTAGTTAGGTTCCTTTTCTATTTTGTTTTGTGGTGGGGTTTTTGTTAGTTTTGCTTAGTTTTTTGCTTTGTTTGTTTGTTTGTTTTGGTTTTTTTTAAGGTTGGAGTGTACTTTTTGGTACCATTTACTTCTTACTTGCAAATGTGGAGTTCTCAGAAGCTGACATTTTTAAGTGTCACACTTCAGGATTGCCAAGAATATTTGCGCTAACTGCCCAGATGTCTCTAAAATGAGTGTAATGAGCACACACACACATTTGTCTTGAAGAGATGGAAAAAGCAAGGTGCAGAGAGTGCAGAAAGGATGCCTTAGCCATGTAGAATTATGAATGGCATAGCTGCTAGCATGCTTTTCACATCCAAAGTGGGAAGTTTCTTACCTACCAGGAAGTCCATATTATTTTTGGGTGCCCTCCTGTTGAACTCAGTGTGGCTGTTGATGAGACCCCATAAAGAATGATGTCCACAGACGTGCACAGACACCACAGTCATCAGTTCACCACAGGCTCACAGCACTGGGAATAGAGCTACAGACCTTCGCCTCCGCAAACACAGCTGCTCATCTGGCCTGGGCTTTGTAGCCAGCAGAGGGAACTGATAAACACTCTCATAGGGCTGCTTTATGTGGCTTTTCTAACCAAGAGAGGGCACTAATTCTCACTCCCTTTTTGAAAAGGGTCCATTTAATGTCACCCCTCAATAGTTTCACCTGCCATTCGAAAGCAAAAAACATATCTTATCTTGCTTTTGCTGTAAAATATGGACTTGCATGAAGTTTTAATCACCTAAAGATGTCCCAAGACTTAATAGTAGTATTAATTCCCTGCAGTGCAATTATGAGACATTAAATTCATTACACATCAAGACAGTTACAGAAACACATCCAACATTTCAGGGGTGCAGGGGAGAGCAAGCATAATTGTTTACTGGTGACTACAGAGAATAGGCATAGCTACTGCTCAAGACTCACAAAAGGCTTCAGAAACAGGAGTCATCATTATCTTCTGGAACATATATAGATCCACAGCTTTTGCTGGGATTTCTGTTTGCAGAGGGAAAGCCACAAAAAAGGCAGTAACACTTGCACAAAACTCTAGAAAGTGTAAGTGGCAAAAACAAGGAACTTTTGTACAGTTAAGTACAGCTGTTTGCTGTTTAACAGGCAGAACAAACCACCTCTAATGTTTTTGTCTTGTCTTGTTCCTCACTACATTACCTCCATTGAACCATTGCTCTTTTAGAAATATGACAATAGTCATATTGTGAAAACTTAAGAAATTATCTCCCTGTAAAGAACACACAGCCTGCAATAACTGGAGGGCAAAAGAAGTAAGGGAAAGTATAGGGATATATTTAAGCTTAAGAGATAAAACTTAATCTTACCTCCCATGAGATACATAGCAAGACACAGAGTAAGTGGGCAGAAACTTCTGCCATGCAGATATGCTCATAGATATATAAAAATTGTCTTCTGGGGCAGATGGTGAGATGACCATTAATGGTTCCTTTTCTAGTCCTCCAGCTACCTCTCACATGTTCACTACTTTATCTATGAACAATGCATGCTTAGCAGTAATTTTTAAGTTAAAATGTAAGAGACAAGGCCTCCATTCCTAGAGTAATAACTCTGGAAATTGAGAACTGGAATGTGTTGGGTAAGGTGGGTTTTTTTTGTTTATTTGGTTTTGTTTTTGTTTTGTGGCTTTTGAGGGTTTTTTTGAAATGCAGTATTTGCAAGGCCACAGGAACAATTATGAATCTGTATCCTCATAAATTAACTCAAGGGGAAAAACTAGAGGGATAGGACAAAGTTGGTGGTTGGGGCTTTGGGTTTTGTTTGTTTGTTGCTTGCTTGTTTTAATTGGTATGAAATTCTATCCTATATGTTTACAGAAGTGGCACATGACAGTGAATGTAGAAGGGAAAGGAAGATTAATATTAATGTCCTCTACATGATCCTTTCAATAATTTTGCTTAAGCCCTATGAGTTTCTCTTGGAGCTCTTTACTGCTGCTGAGTTACCAAGACTGAGTTCTTATAGTCAGATGTTGCCCATCATTTCTGTTTTCTGAGCCTGCCAAGACTGGGCTGGTCTCCTTTAACCACAGAGTGTAAGAGAGAGATGAGCGTTTGTTTATTTGTTTAATTGTTTATTTACACCCTCCAATAATGATTTATTTGTAAATTCTGTTAAGGGGTTTGTAAAGGGTTTCACAGGAAGTTTGAAAGTGTTAGGAGTAAATGACCTCTCTCAAGATTTGTCACTGGAATTCTCCCTGCTGCTCAGCCCTAAAGAGTCATGCAAAGACAGAGCAGCTACAAAGTGTTGGACTTTATAAGGCTGAATATGAAATGAAGTGTGGGATTAGTGCTGGCCTGGAAACCTGAGGAGCTAAATCTGACACTCTACCATGAATTCTCACTGTGACCTTGAGTAAAACATTTTATATATTTAGTGACAGCAGGGCCAGAGGAAAACATAATCTCTCCCTACAGAGAGGTGTGAAAATAAATTCCTGAAGGTAAGAATTTCTCCCAAGCAGTGGCAGTGGCAGAACTATGCATAGATAAGCAGACAGTGATATGTTTATCCTCTGTTTCTATGTATCTAGTCTAGCACTTTAGGCAGCACTGGGAGTTACACTAGTGGCTTAAGTAGATATTACTGCCCTAAATAAACACCTGAAAAACCTAAGCATAACAGCCAGGAGAAGTGCTTAGCATCCCTGCTTAACACTTAACTGGTCTGTGGCTGAAAAAATTAATATAGCCTCTTCATCTTTATTCGTTTTAAATGTTATCATCATTACTCAAAAAATCTGAATTCCTTGCTCTCCCAGTGATTATATATATTTTCTTTAA